>OX578142.1:20052914-20235414 GCA_951213105.1 Amaurobius ferox | reverse complement strand
TATATTTGGATTTTTGAAAACAAATGTTCGAAAAATTGGAGCTTTCTATTCATACATTCACCCCAAACTAAATAGACCTCACATGTTGATCAGATGAAATAAAAGCAGCAAATTATATTGGAATTACTCAATTTGTTTGAAAGAATCGTTTTAAGAGAAGCGCAAGAGGACACATACATATCATTTAAAATATGGTTGATGGTATTTTCTAAGTAGTTTCATTGAAAGTCATATACAGTATATTTAATTGATGAAGTTATTTTGTTTTATGTTTTTTATTTACCTAATTTTCCTAGTCTTTTATAAACTGGCATTATTACAGAATTAGAATATATGTTTTTTGAGAAGGTTATAACTTCCGAAGTAATTTAAATCCTTTATTTCGTTATGTATAACACTAGATAATTTTGTAATATTTTACCATAATTTTTTATATATTTTTTAAGTTAGTTGCTGATAGTATTAATGTTACTCTTGAAACCGGTTGTTTTTCTATTTAGTCCATTATGAAACATTTAAATTTGTAAATTTATTCATTGGGGAGGTGGTTTGAATATTTTTACTGTACTTTTTTCTTTGTCTCAACTTTTCCTATTACCTTTACGAATTTCCTTATAGCTACTACAATATTATTCCTAGGACGCGTGATACAACTACTTATTGACAGACGCCTTTTTGTTTTTTCTGGTGCTTTTCGTTTTCTTTTCAGCCCGAAAAGTTGAAAGATAAAGAGAAGGAACAGGCTGAATTTCGATCCCGAAACAGGATGATACTTTCAATCAGCCGTCCGTTGTTGGTTCAATTAATCGATATTATTTCAATCAACAACAGTTACAAATGAATTCAGAATAATCCAATCCAGTCCAATCTGAGAGTTAAAATAAATATATCCACTTAAATTCTTTGCTTTAAAGAACCTTATACTTCGAGCAGGATATCTAGATTTCTATATCCTACAGAATAGCTGAGTTCATAAATTATTCTGTGTATGCATTATTTCCAGTGTGCCTAAGCTATCGAGTTCTTACTTTAATAGATTAGTTAAAATAAAAACGTTTGAAATAAATATGTTAACCCCAGAAAAGGCGACAATTTTCATCAAACTGTTTAAAGCGATAAAAAAAATAAATAAAACTGTTTAAAGCGATTAAACAAAATTTTCTGCATTTGCAAAAAAAAAAGGAAAAAAAAAAAAAAAGAAAACCTGAATAACAGTAAAAATTTAAATCAGAAATGTTGTTTGTACAACTTAAATGAATCACTAAAATTTTGCTATCGTTTGTGTTTAAAAAAATATTAAATTAGACGAGCCGGAAAAGTCGAGAAATAATTGATTAAATACTTTATTCAATGAATGGCAGCAAAAAGGGGGAAATTTTCAGTGCATTTGCTTTTAATTTTTTCAAATACAATTTCCTTTTTTAAATGCATTGAGTAGAAAGCAAAAGTTAAAAATTGTTTTGATTGAAAGTAAATAGAAGATTTTGTTTCAGTAAAAATGCCCCGCGATGTTGTTTTAAAGGAACTTGAACGCTATCCATCTGCTATTTGCGGTGATCAACATTTTTCAAACCACAACCTTTTCCTGAATAAAGAAGCAGTGCAATATGATAATGAGACTTTAACGAAGTGATTAGTTTGCAGTTACAGCTCCGTAATGAGAATATAAAAGGTTGAAGTAAATATTATTACAGGATTTTGGAAAGTATAATTTCATAAAACTTGTACAACAGTAAAATAAGTAATTATTTACAAAACAATATTATTGATTATATAAATTAATAGTTCACATGAGTACCGCAGTGCTCTAGTTGAAACATAAATTTCCAAATTTCTATATTATGGCTTTTTTCTCCCCTTTTAACATTTTGTACCCAGCTGTACAGTTGGATGAAGAAATCCAGTATTTTTGTTAAATACGAAATTTAACAAGATAATTTTCTTTGGTCTCTGATTGGACCGGATTGAATTATTTTTGAACTGTGCTTTTCATGCAAAGGATAATAAGATAATGGCCAATATGTTGCACGTATAATATAAAATCCAGCATATGGCTATTTCGAAGATACAATAGTTCCCCTTCATCAGTGCTAAACCCTATAGACCTAAATGTGCTAAACACTATAGACCTGCGCTATATTCTTTTCTTCCTTTTTCATCTTCAACTTTGGGTCTGATAGTAGGACTGTCGTTGGCAAAATCTGTGTTTAATTTAAACCTATGAGATATCTACCATTTCTCGTGTTCAATTATGTTTACATATTGACATACCAGCTGTTGAATCCTCTATTTGGTGGATAAAAAGAACAAAATAGATTGTAAGAACTTTTTCCCAAATTATTTTTCAATTTTCTAATAGATGTTTTTAATGTATGACTTCCATATACTAGTTTATGTTTATCACATGACAACATTTTAAGCGACTGTTCTAACATTTCCTAGGTGGATTAAAGTTCTTCAAACGCAATGGAAATGGGCGTTTTCTTACGTCACCCTCCCCCCCTCACTATTCGACTATCACGCGTGCGCAGAAATCGTTAGCATAGAGAGTGTATAGTGAAAGTATTGAATCGGAGCCTTTTTCAGACATTAGGCTCATAAGCTTCCAAAATATCCAATAGCATCTGTGATGATAGAAGTGCGCGATTTTGCATTTTGAATGGTTGCAGCCTATAAGACTATTTTATGACGCAAAACAAAAGTACCACAGTGTGGCAGTATACTGTGAACGCGTCAAATAACGGATTCCGTCTGACGGGAACTAGTGGTTGACATATAATTGAAATCAATTAAGTGGGGGTAATAAAAGCTCCCACATATATCGAAAAGTCAAGTGATCTTTGCTCGACTAGGGACTGCAGTCAGTTATGTCTAATGTACCTCTGGTCAGTGAGAACTTTCTCGAAACAGGTATCGGCGTCAATAGGATCCTAGCTATGGGGATATCACAAGCCAATTGACCAAAGTTACACAAAGGGGAGAACTGAAGAAGGAACACAAAAAGCAGAGTTAGCGGTGAAAGATAAATATTTAGAGATGAAATCAGAGCTGAGGAAAAAATTGTCATGAATCAGCATACTTTTAAGATCGAAGGCTGTATCAGTTCAATATATAGAAGAAAGAAAACAGTTTAAAAATGACCTTGGTAAATATGACTCCTACAAATAAATCTGTAACTTGTATAGCAATAGCAAAAGGTACCCTTTTTATTCCTCATTAGAAATTCGCGTGTTTATAATCAAGTAATTAGAAAGATTCCGCGCTCTCATCATACTTCATCTCCAGGTTAGATTGAAACCTAGCGAATAAGAATTGTCAATTGTCAATTGAAAATTTAAGTGAAAATAATATTTTTTTATAAATAATAAAGTTGCTATAAATAAAGTATCATTAAGTAGTGTGTATTTTAATGTTTTATATTTTAGGCCGTATGTTTTTAGAAGGTGGACGCCGGACTGCAGAAAATTTGAAGATATTCTATTATACGAACTAAATAGAATATCCTCAAATTTTCGTTATATTTGGCGCTCCATATAAATTATTTTTGTAGTCCGGTTCGTGGCGGTAATTCTCCAGTGTAATTTACATACAATATAAAAATGTGTTAAGGGAGTGGTGTGATGACATGAGATAAAAATTAAATACTTTTGCTTTGATTATTATTGAATTCAGCATTTCGTCAATTTAAATAGTAGTAATATTAAAAGTGAAGTGTGCATAAGTTGATATAGAAAATTAGAATTGAAATAAGATGTCAATGAAGAAAATAATTAATGTGTGAATATAATAATAAATGTGTAATAATTGTAATATAAATGTAATCAGATAGACTATGATTATATATGGCACTTAATAGAAATAATATTTTGTAGAATTGCGAAAAATAAATGGACAAGTTTAAGTTTTAAAAATAAGAATAAGCTAAAGAAAGAAAAATAATGCCACCTAAATTTCAATTAATCAGTGATCTACGTACTTCGTATAATTGCGAAAAATAAGTTAACAACTTTAAGTTTTAATAAGAAAGATCAATCATGCATAAAGCATTGATTATGAAACACTTTTCAACTGCAATACAATTTTATTTAAACATATCTAAAATGCGATGCATTCAGCGGTGATATTTTAAAAATTACCACACTACTACAATAATTTATTATGTTTGAAAACTTCATCGAAAACAAATGAACTTTATTCAAATGGCGCCCTCGAAATATAAATCGCCTGGCTCTCTATATAAAAGCAGTGAATATTTCATTCATAAACTTTTTTCCATTCCTTTCGTTCAGCGGCGATATAATAATTTATTATATTTGGAAACTTCAACGAAAACAAATGAACTTTATTCAAATGGCGTCATCGGAATATAAATCACCTGACTCTCTATATAAAAGTAGTGAATATTTTATTCATAAACTTTTTTCCATTCCTTTCATTCAGCTGCGATATTTTTAAAATTATCACAATACTATAATAATTTATTTTACTTAAAAACTTAAAACCATGGAGGAAACTTTCTAACTTCATGCTTAAAACTTCGTCGAAAAAGTCAATTCTATAGTATCGTCTGCTTCTCTATGTAAAATCAATGAATGATTCATTCATATCAACTATATTGCAGACTCCAGAGATAAATAATTTTGCGTTATAGAAATTTTACAATTCTTATACAACTCATCTTACAGTTTGATGTGTTTACATTCTCCATGACTGAAAATTAAGCATCGTTGTAGAAATAATCAAAGTTTGATGATCACTTAAACTAAAAAATATTGTAATTGCGTCGTCGCAATATATAGATGCACAGAATAAATAGAAAATAAAGCGGTTTTAAGACGGATGCAGCAGTAAATATAAATTTAAAAGAACTTCAAAAATCACGATTTTGACACAAGCTGGATGCCATATTTTATTTTGAAGTGGGTCACGTGATCCCTTCATATGATATGGGTGGAATTATTATTTTAATTTTTATTTAAAAAATTACCGAACATATTTTGCTGAATTTTTTTATATATTTTATGGGATAATTTAAATATTTTCAAAAATTTAGAAGCAATTTGTGAATTTTAAATTCACTTAAAAAGTGGTCCCATAGGGTTCAATGTATTTCATTTTTTGAACCAGGGTTCAATCCAAAACTAATTGGTTGATATTATTCATTTACATTCTCTTATGTCCCAAGGACCGTCTCAAACAACATGCTAAAATTTCATTTTGATAAAGTCATTTTTACAGCAGTTACGAACGAACAGACAGAATGAGCAAAGTCATAAACACTTTTCAACTATGTTGTAAAGTGTTAAAGACAAGAATAAGCTAAAGAAAAAAGAATAATAATGGCGCCTAAATTTCGATTAATCAGTGATCTACCTATGGTTGAGGGACAGAAGGATGAAATTTCAATTAATCAGTGATCTACCTATGATTGAGGGACAGAAGGATAAAATTTCAATTAATCAGTGATCTACCTATGGTTGAGGGACAGAAGGATGAAATTTCAATTAATCAGTGATCTACCTATGGTTGAGGGACAGAAGGATGAAATTTCAATTAATCAGTGATCTACCTATGGTTGAGGGACAGAAGGATGAAATTATCGATTTTTTTTTCGCGCAGTACCTAGGCAATATCACAAACTGGATAGAGGAAAATAAGGTAGTTATAATGTAGTAAATTCAAGTGTTTTATTAAGAACTTTTAATTGATAAAACCCGTATATTCATATCTATAATTACGTTATTTATGTAATGAATTCAAATGTTTTTTAAAGAATGTATTTCATTCAGCTACTGAAAGGGTTATATTTATTTCAATATAATATGAATTGGACCTTGCATCTTAGTTATTGCCGTATGTTTATATGTTTGCAAAACTAATTGCAAAACATAATCCCTTAACTGCCCTCTTAATTGCAAAACTACAATAAATGCTTATATTTAAAAATAAGAGAGCGATTTTTACTAGGCAAAGGCCAAATGTAGTCACACATGGTAAGAAGTTGTTATTCGTGAAAAACTTTTAAGTAAAACTTCACTGCGTAAATTGTGTAATATGATAGCAAAGACACAAAAACCTAGCTCACAAGCTCTGTCAATACTGTCTGATTTGAATATACCGAAATCGCACCTCAAGATTTTACCTTTCATGATTCAGAGCTCTGATCTTCATTAATAGAAAAATTCCTATGTTGAAACAAAGTATAAAATTATCGAGGTCCACTAAATTGGTATTTATTTAATGAAGATTTATAGGAATTGCACTGCTCAGTACAGAATATTCAACATAGCGAAGGCTTTATCGCAGTGCTATTCAAACTGGAGAATGCATCTATCACGTGATAAGCGCGTAAGATAAAAGCTAAAAAGCAGTGGGCTTACCTAAATTGTCACCAGGGGTTGTTCGTTCTAAATTGTCACCAGGGGTTGTTCGTTCTAAATTGTCACCAGGGGTTGTTCGTTCTAAATTGTCACCAGGGCATGATTGACTTTATTATTTTTACTTCGATCTGCGCATTTGATGACATGGGAATTGAAAACGCGCGCATTTTGTTCTCTGGCTCTCAAGAGGGACTGAATTTGTTAACTGCAAATGTCATCTTACTCCACCGACGTCACTCAATTCTGTGTGCACAGCACAATTTAAAATTTTTGCGCTAGTGGTTTACGCCTGGATATTGCTATTTCAAAATTAACAAACTATTTTAACTGTAATAATGCATGTGGTTTGGAAACCCCTCTCCAATTGTATTCTATTCCGTGACATCACGAATGATGAATCTTAATTCCTGTTTCGTCATGGTGACAACTTTCTCAATGGTTGCTGGGCTGAGTGCCCAATAATAAAATTACAGTTGGAAAGTGTTTTATAATCAATGTTTTATGCATGATTGATCTTCCTTCTTGTTTGTATATTTTTGTTTTCTCTTACCTATTTAAATTCTTTCGCTTCTTTAAACTTTCAAAACCTTCATGTAAACATTGTTTCCTATGGTTTTGTATGATTTTATTTATTTGTATCATATTTGTATTCATTAACGTATTATATATATATATATATATATTAAATCACTTCAAAATTCAAACCTATTCGCCATCCAATTGGCTATTTGTATATAAGCTTTGTATCATTTCTTCAATGTACGGCATTTTCTCATTTTAAGGACTTCTTTAATGTGTGCATTTTCGATAAAATAAAATACTAAATGTTGTTATATAGAAAAGCTATTTTACTTTGTAATCAATATAAAATTGTTATACTCAAAAAGTGCTATTGAAGACATATGCTCTTTCATTTGCGAGATAAAAAACAATTTATTAGACAAGACAGACAAAACTCAGTTTAAAATAACAACGCACAGAACTGATTCCATAATTAAAATTGTTTCTTATTAAAAATGTTAATTAAAATTTTGTTCAGGTGATTAACATAACAAAAGTTTACAAAACTAATCTTGAATTTGTTTCCCCAACTTAGCAAAGTACGAATTGTAATATAGTTTTGATTTAATGGAAACATAATATTTAATTTTTATTTAGAATCCAGTATGCATTACTCCATAAAATTTCCTCACATTAAATCGTCTGATATAAATATTTCTAGCTTTTGTTATTGAAAGAAAAGAGGGGAAAAAGGAAAAATGGGCAATTTGAATAAAATTAAAAGCTCTCTATTAGAATTTTCCAATAATTCGATTCTTAATTTGTATCAATGATTCAGAGTTCAAATGAGAGGATCTAATAAATCCAATTATTTCTGGTCTGTTGTTCATATGTAAGCGTACACAAGAGTCCTTGCATAAATTATCAAATAAGTATTTTCCGGAAGCATGTGTAATTTTATATTGCTTAAATGATCTGTAAGACTTGAAAAGTAAGGGAAAATATCTAATGAAGAAGAAAATACCTTTTCCCTACTGACTCAAAATCATTTTCCTTTATATTTTTAATAAGGTATTAATTTCAGTTTTATAACACAAAAAATACAAAATAAGGACTAATTTAAATTACATCAAATGTGCAAGTGTTCTATATTGACAATGTGTATTGAAAACAAATTCTGATATTCCAGTGCCTTCCATATTTATCGCCATACATCGTAAGGAAAGAAAAATTGCCTATAAGATCTTTGAACTGCAAAGGAACAGTTGAGAAAATTAAGCTCTTTTCTTTTAGGAAAATCAACGCTTTCCAATCTCGAAACCTTTTAATAAGAAATATTCTAGAGTCGTAAAAGCAGACATTTCATCAAACGGACAAAAGGCTCAAAAGAGCAAAATAAGGACAGAAAAAATTGTCCATAATTTAAAGATAAAATTTAAGGATTTTTATTCTTAAATTTAAGGATGAAAATAACTCCACATGCCAGGCTGAAGTGTGCGTTGTCCCCCTATTAACTCAGGAAAATAATTGTAAGTTCTATATTGGTAGTACTTTACGGATATAGTTCCAGCTCGATCATTACTAATGGGAATATTTGTATTTGGAACAACAGAGCTATCTTAAACTTATGTAAGGACATTTTTAAACTCACCTCCAAATTCTGCAGTTCCTCATCGACTTCTGACAGTTGGCCTTCAATTTCTTTAAGATGTTCTTCTTGAACATTTGAGTAACATTCCACTTTTAAAGCTTCAAATTTAATTTGCAATCGTTCTAAAGCTTAGTTAATCGTTCTAAAGCCCTATGTTCGATAAAACTTCTCTCTTAGTTAGCTGCAATAACTCCCGTAATATATTACTTTATGATTCTTTATTCATTTATATTTACTATGATTTTATTTGAATTTTGATCCCGTTCAGACCCTCAGTTATGCTTGGAGTCTCGTTCTCAACTCACTACGTGTTAAACCATTGTATAATTTTCTGGATATATAGTACTTTTTCTTTGCCTTTGAGGACACATCTATTCGTTATCCTGTATATTAGAGCTCATGTTCGTCACCTATAAATTAGTTTGCCACTGATGAAGGACGTAATAACCGAAAGCGCTCCAGCTGTTTAATTTTATGTACATCATTAATAGTGTTTTTATTAAAGACATTTTAATTAACCAACTTTGGCTGTCTTTACTTTTAAAGTTTTCTCCTATACTTATTTGTACTCTTACTTATTTGTAAGCAACATATGTGAAACGTACTGTATATTTGGAAACCCCTTTTAAAGTTGAGAACATAATTTGTAAGGGTGATTTTTGATTATATTTCCTTGAATTAATTTTAATGATTATATTATAGTGAATTGAAACATATACTTTTTCACGCACATAAACATTCAAGGCTATAAGTAGCACATTTATATGCATGTCTAAATTTAGCAATGTTCTGTAGTGATTTAATAATAAATTAGCTTAGTGATTTAGCTGCCCATTATAATCCAACGACCTTAATTACAGAATAAATGCTTATAAATATGATATAGCTTTAACAGTTTCCCATATTCATAATACTATGCTTTACGTCTTAGTATAATTTTTAAAATACGTCTGCAAACAAAGAAAACTATTTATGAATTTTCTATGTCTTAACGGGTGCTTCACAGGGATACTTATTAAGAATAGATAAATAGAAAACATTATTTAGTAGAAATCGTCTTATCGTAATATCAAATATACAAGGTACATTGAATAATCTAATTATTAATTGTGTATCAAAGAATATCTGATAATTGATAGTTAGATACAAAGTAAATAGAACAGAGATATTCTGAAAAATGAAACAGAGATATTCTGAAAAATGCATATGTCCACCACACAACTTTCTATTCCAAAATAGAATTTTCTTTTATCTGCACTTATCTTAAATTCGACAGCATTTTTGGTGTTATCCATTTAAATAAACATACCAAATTTACTGTAATTACCTTGATTGTTTCAAGAAAAATTGGGCAAAAGTAATTTTTTAATATCTCGAAAACGATTCGTGATAACCTCTAAACAAATTTGTACGTTTGTTTGTGGTTAAAATACTTGCAAAGTATTCACTTATTTGAATATGGTGAATATACAGGGTGTCCCAAAAAGATTGAAACGCGTTATATTTGAACCGAATCTGTCGGACAGATCCTGAATATTTATTTTATTTTTTTAACTGCATCAAAATTAGTATTTTCTAGGTTTCTAGGTTATTTGATATACAGGGTGTCCCAAAAGGATTGAAACGAGCTTTAATTCTTTACTTGTTGGAGATAAGTGGGCAATGTAAATTGCAAAAATGTTGAAAGTAAGGTAGGAAATAAGACTACGTTAATGAAACAGTCCTCCCATTCATTTTCAAAAAGATAAACTTTTTAAATTTTTTTACGACCCCCTTAGACAAATTTGGTCAATCAGAAAATTTTTATTTTTAATTCCACAGGATCATTAAAAAAAACGCATATCTGCATCTTTAAAATCAACTGAATTATGATAAAGGGGAAAATCTGACTTATGCCACTTTTCCCTACCATCTGAAAGGCTGTTTCATCAGTGAAAATAGGGGTCATGAACAAATTGACGATGGAAATTGTGTAGATCAAAAATACGTTAATATGTGTCAAATATTTTTATCACAAATGCAGTATCTAAATAAAGCATTACACAGACAGAGATCATATAAAGCAGTGGGACTCGCTACGCGGTTGGGTATCCTACGTATTATCATCCAGTTTTATCTTTTTTGTGATATGTCACACATTTATATTTCTTATTTGATATATGGTCCCCATTCACAATGTTCAATTTTCAATTAAATATAACTCGCTCAATTTTAAAGACATAGATATACGGGTTTTTTTAATGATTTTGTTGCATTAATATAATACAAATTTTCTGATTGACCCAATTTGTCTAAGGGGTTCGTATAAAAGTTTGAAAAGTGTAACTGTTTGAAAATAAAAGGGAAGACAATTTCATTTTAACATAGTCTTATTTCCTGCCTTACTTTCAACATTTATACAATTTACATTGCCCACTTATCTCCAGAAGGTAAAGAATTTAAGCGCGTTTCAATCTTTTTGAGACACCTTGTATAAACATATTTTATGATTTTTACATCAAATTTAGATTAAAAATGCAATATCTGTAGTCTGGGGATTTACTGATGATGTCTTTTTGTAACATTTATAATATATTTATATATAATAACATTTTTATTATTTTGGACAAATATGCTTGAAGGCTCGAAACTCTTTTGATCTCTGGCACTGAAACATTAAAATAAATGTATAACAAATTCACCTACTTTGCTTAATTTTTTTTATACAGCTCCGTGTAGAAAAAAGGTCGATCTACAGCACGGCTCGCGATAAATCCTAAACAACGACGTCATTTGTATTTGGTTAGCAGTATATACACAGTATATACACATTTGATAATAATGAATATATCTATTTTTCTTAACATGTTTTCCATTTTAAATTAAAAAACTGCAATATCTCGAGAAGGGTGCATGTTAACATTCTATAGATGATGCTATTTGCTTTTAATTAAAAAGTATATATAAAATGGCATTTCTGTAAAAACTTTTAACATATTTATTTTTATGGTTTTTTCGAGTTTTGAAAAAGTATATTTGAAATTGAAGGTCTTTTCACTGCTCTGTGTTAAGAGTCAATATGAAGAGTCCATTCTATTATTTCAGTTTATTCCAGAGCCTTGCAGAAAGACATTGATTCGCGATTAGGGATATCTAAAATGTCCAAATGCATCCAAATCTGATTACTTTCATCACAGCACTTTCTTACTACATGCACTACGTATTGTAAGGAAAGTAATATAGAAGGTATTTTGAATGTTCAATAAGTAAATATATTTTGTGCAAAGGGTAAGAAAATACTTAAAGAACGCAATATAGTAAAAATCAATATCAATATAACATACTGATGTTTCGAGTATGCGTTGAACCCAGAGCATCCGTTGTAGCATACAGTACAGTGCAAAACAAATAAATAAACAAACAAACTTGAAGCCAAAAATACAAAATGAGCGGAAATAGAAGCAACAAGGATGTTCATATACCCCAGACCTGGATTAAGAACTCGCCTAAGAAAGCCAATCAGAAAGCAGAATGAAGAATAACAGTCCAGCCTATCCGAAACGAGAAGTAACATACAAAACTGGCGTGCGCCAAAATACAACAGATAAATGAAGAGTCAAGTCTGATAAAAAATGAATGAAACCCAACAAGATCCAACAAGAAAAATAGGCTAAAACGACAAATAAGAGCCACAAAGGTTAAGAAATGGAACGAAGAAAGCGGAAACATTTACAGGGCTCTCCAAGGAGAAGAAAGTGGTCAAATTGATAGCAATGTTGAGCGATTGAATATTTAATAAATTTCTGTTTTTTCATGCTCCTTACTTAATACGAAATTTTAAAGCTAGTTTAGTTTAACCAATATAAGAAAGATAACACTGACAAGAAATAGTGTAAATGTCCTAATGAATAGAAATTTCTAAAGAATCTTTAAGATTAAAAAATTTGAGTTCATTAGATTGTTAAAACGCAATATTGAATTTGAATTTTTTGAGGTTTTAGCACTCTGCTGACTGATTTTTGGAAAAAATGGTAAAATGATTGTGTTGTTAAAATTTTTTCAGAAGTAAGTTTCAAGATTTTTGAAACAAGGTTTAAAAAATTTTTGAATTGCACGATCAACAATGCTGGAAGAGAAACGACGATTGACAGCTTTTAAATAAATAATCTCAAAATTGAGCAAAACCACGGTAAAAGAAACGTGCAAAGCACAATGTCCAAACGTATCAAAAACAGAAATTTTCTGATTAGGTGGGTGGCAGGAAGTTTTATGTGGAGGTAAAATTTACGAAAGACCGTAGTGAGAAATTTTTCATTGTTATGCAGGCATACAGAAACTCAAGACGATCATTCTTAAATGCTAGGCGATATATGGAAACAGCTGTCTGCTGTATTGTTGTATTTTCGCGTTCATATGCTTTGCTCAAGTGTTCCTTACCTTTTGCACAAAGTAGTGTATATCGAGAGAGGTGTCCATCTAAGAAAACTGATCTGAAATGAAAATGAAGAACATCTCAGCCATACCGAAATATAGAACTAACACATAAGATTGCCGTGCCTCGATACACAACAAAAATGCCGTTATTAAACGAGGTAAGTCTTAAATAGATTAAAAGAGTCTCAACAATACATATCAAGTCAAAACGATGCACAAGAATCTCAAAATATAAGAAATAGGCAAAAATGGAACAAATATAACGAAAAATGCATGACATTAGAGGAAACACAGCCAGACAGTGGAAAAACTGCTAACCAAATTACTAGAAACAAAAACTGCTGAAAGAATAACCTGAAAAATTGAAACTTTACAAAATACGGCATAAAATACCGGGTGGTCAGAATTAAAACACCCCTACTCTGAGCTCTCTATAGATCGAACTGCTCAGTGTAAAGGCTCCAAAATTGTTGAACATACTATTCAAGACATGGGGAAAGAGAATACGCGAAAAAAAATTAGTTCCAGAAACACCGATAGGTGGCGCTGTACAACAGAAAATATGCTGAAAAGACAAAAAATACACATTTGTAGCACATTTTATTCGAACGTACCAAACATTCATATCACAAGGACCTTATCGATGCAGGGAATGCTGCTCAATATGGTTCCCTTCTTCAAGATGTAAAATCTGAAGTCTGTGGACAGCTTGTTCAACTGCGGATCGTAATTGGTCGATTGAGATGCTTCTCACATGCAGAGTGATACTGTCTTTCAAATCTGCCAAGGTTACCACACGTCCTCGATAAACAAGACTTTTTAAGTATCCCCACAGCCAAAAATCACAGGGATTAAGATCTGGAGAACGAGATGGTCAGGTTGTCGGAAACGCACGACTAATTACTCTACCATTAGTAAAATGCTGCCGAAGAAACTGCTGTACACAGAGTTCAATGTGTGGAGGCGCTCCGTCTTGCATAAAGGTAATTGAATCAAGACATTGGTGCTGTTGCAGTTGGGGTACAACAAAATTTTCGAGCATGATTTTGTACCTCCTGGCCGTCACGGTGCATGTCACAGGGCCATTGGGAGTAGCCTCTTCGAAAAAGAAAGGTCTAAGAATGAATGTGGTTGTGAATCCCTCCCGGACTGTAACTTTCGGTGAGTAAAGTGGAATCTCTTGGATTGTACGGGGGTTTTCCGTGTCCCAAATACGACAGTTATGGGTGTTGACTGTTCTACTTAGATGGAAATGCGCTTCATCGCTCCATAGAATCTGCCATGGCCACGATGCATCCACTTTAACTCTAGCCAGAAATGTCAATACAAAGGTCAGGAGCTTCTCCCTGTCGATGATCAGCAAGTGATGATTGTGACTAATTTTGTACGGGAAAAATGCACTATGTTTCTCAATACGTTCCGCACTGTGCTGTAGGGAACACCCAAGTGTCGTGACACTCCACGTGCACTACTACAGTCTATAACGTTATCCATTGATTGTTCAACAATAGCGGTGGCAAGATCGTGATCGACATCTGAACGAGTCAATTTGCGTCCTCGACCCGGCTGAACTCCAAGATGTCCAGTTTTCTCGAATCGAGCGATAATTCTCCTAAGAGTTTGTGGAAGTAATGGTCCTTTGCGCAAATTCTTAAGTCGACGAAACTCTCAAAGTGCAGCTGCAGCATGTCCTTTGTTTTCATAAAACAGCTTCACAAGCAAATCGCGTTCTGGCAGTGTGACAGCTATCGCTGATAAGAATGAAAAGTTCCCAGTTTTATCCCCTTTTATGCCCAGAACATAGTAGCTGCAAACCAAGTGTTTATGCAAATTTTTGTGCTTACAGTGCGAAATTGCAGTGACAATGACAGTTTAAGTTTCTTCATTTTTTTATCTTCTTTTTTTTCATATCAGCAAAAGAAATTAAAAAGGAAAAATTCCATATCGCATGTGTTTGTTTTTCTGTGATAATTTTGTGTCTTTTCAGCATATTTTCTGTTGTACAGCGCCACCTGTCGGTGCTTCTGGAACTATTTTTTTTCGCGTAATCCCTTTCCCCATGTCTTGAATAGTAGGTTCAACAATTTTGGAGCCTTTACACTGAGTAGTTCGATGTATAGAGAGCTCAGAGTAGGGGTGTTTTAATTCTGACTACCCGGTATAATAATAAATTAGTCAAAATATTACATTTTTTCCGGATTTGAAAGGATTGACGTATCCTCGAAACAACTGTATGCTGCATTATATTTAGCAATATGTGCTTAATTTTTCTTTAGTTTGAATGATTTTATTTCTAATGAAGCATAAAAGAATAAAACATGATATTTGATAATTGCCACCAAGACACAAAGTAAAGCGTATTGAGTATTGTGAAAAACAAATGTGAATAAAATGCAAATAACGCATATTGAAAAGTTTATGAATAAAGTTACATATGCTAAATTTGTATTTTTACTTTCCCTTTATACATAGTATAATTTATAAGGAAAGTATTTTAGTATTGTAACAGCGTCGAAAATTCGAAACGCTTAAGCATGTTTCAAGCATCTCTAAATATGAATCGACCATTTTGGAGGTGATGTATGTGTGTGTGTGTGTCAGTGAGACTGTGAAAGCGATATCATATGAACTAATGAAGCGTTTCGAACAGAAGTGGGTACAAATATTACAATCAGTGAATACTGGAAGCCCTTTGACTTTAAATGCATTCGAATGTTTGGAAAAACACAAAATTTTCGAATGAAATTTTGATAAAATTATTAAAAAATCAGACCCTTTAATGTTCTGTAAATGATCGTTTCGTATGCAATTTTTTATGAGAAAACGAATGACACAAACTTTATAAGTCTAGCATAAACCGCTGTGGGAAAATAGCACGTTTTAAAAATAAATTTATCAAAAAGATTACATAAAATTACAAAGTATTAACTACCGTGAAATACGCTTTCTTTTCATATGCAATATTATGCGACAAATCTGTTCGGCAACATTCTTATATTTAGTCTTCATTCACGACAAACTATACTTTGAGTAATAGTTTGTATTTCAACTCCCAACAATTTGCCAATAGTCATTTATGTATAAGAAATACGCTTGGCGATAAATTCGGCGAAATAGGCCACTAATTATTGTGAGATGTCGCAAACTTGGAAATATTTGTCACAGAGTGACGAAAACATCGTCAAAATGGAAAAATGACGTTAAATTAGCAAACATTGTACTAAATGGGTGAATTAGTATTTAAAATACACTTTGTTGAAAAAAACAACATATGCACTTATAAGAAATTGAGCTATAGCCACGAAATTCGGCATGTATGTATCATGTGAGGAGATATATCAATGATTAGAATTTGGAAGCAAAGAACGTTTTATTAAGAAATGTTGGCAACAATAAAATGACATTTTAGTACGTGATAAATCCTCCTATGGCAGTTATACAGGCAGCTATTCCAGATGTAAAGTCCTTGAATACGCTTTATCACTTTATATATTTATTATATTTTTATAAATATTTTATTATCATAAATTATCTTATAATTGTGTGACTGATTTCAATCCGCATTAACTCCGGGAATAATACATTATTAGATGGCTTATAGAGTCCCATGTATAACTATACAAGTTTGAACTCACTCCCCCTTCCTTAACCCTTCGATGCAGTTGCAGATGTATGTTAATTAGGTTGCATCTATACTACATATTTTATATCAAGTAAAGAGAAATGTTTGTTATATTAATTAAAGATTAAATTAAAACGAATATAATTTTTTCGGATTAGTCATTTTTTCAACATATATACGATGATGAATAGTTAAACATAATGAAAGAACTACAGGGAGGAAACAGCTGAATATGCATACTCATATTAAAAGTCTTTTGAATCGATTTCCATCCAAATATGTCTAGGTTCTTATTCATATTTTTGCTAATATGAATTTCATAATTTATATTTGATACAAAAAATTATTCAAAAAAATAAACTTCGCGTAATTGTGTTTGGGTTGTTTAGTAGTTACGTAATACAAAATGTCAGAGTGATAAGATAATTTTTATAGAAGATATGAATGTCTGTTAAACTAATTTAACATCAGGAGCTCAAGACTTAATATACTCAAAACTTGACTCAAGTGACTTGAAATTTGGTTTCGGAGGTTGCATTTTAGTCTACATTCGAAATATGATGTCAAACTTGGGTGTTGCCATTACATATTTTGAACTTTGTGTGCGTTTTAATATGGAAACAGCTCTTTATACAAATTTTATGCGCGAATTTGTAGAGGACGTTATTCCTAATCAATTGATATCTCTATACTTGTTTTATAGTGAACAGTGCTCGAATAATTGTGGGGCGTCTTTTTCCGCATGTACATTTCATTAACGTTAATAACATTGTGCCGTGGACCTTTTAAAGGGACGGTGGGCGTTGACATTTTTTTATTTATTTATTGACTTAGAAACGTGAAAATTTGTATAAATATTCCTCTTAACATTACTATAAACAAAACCATTAAGTTTTATTTTCAATTTTATTATAATTTTGTATTTTTTTTTTAATTTAATTTTTTTAACGAAAATTTGAAAATGCTCTTTGCGTACCATTTGTTCACATTTTTTATTCATATTTTACATTATGATCACTCAAAAACACATTATGAACAAATTTGGGTATTAATTTTTAAATTCCTTAGAAAGTTAATTTTTTAAAAATATTTTTCTGCATTAAAACTTAATTTTCATCATTTAATTAGATTCTTTTATTCAGTTTTAATTACCTTAATAAAGTCCAATTTTAAAATGCATACCCAGTTTCATTAAAAAGTATGAGAGGTGTCTTCTTGCAAAATTTAATGCATCTCAAACAAAAATTAAGACGCATGGAGCATTTTAAAAATGTAAAACCTTTGAAAATTCCGTTTCGAAAAAAATGTATTCAATCTTTTGCTTATGGGTGGGACAGCGTCCATTCCAAACGAAGAACCTCCCAAACAGACAGGTATTTGTCAAATACCTGTTTTTTTGGAAGGTTCTTTGTTTGGGATGGACGCTGTCCCACCCGTAAGCAAATGTTAAATGTGTTGATGTTGATGACCCAGACCGTCCGACCTACCAGAAAGGTGTAAGGTAACTGTATGGACGGCCGGGAAGTGCCACCCAATTTAGACCGGAACCCAGTGGGGGAGGCATCCACAGGGACCGTACCCTCCTTCCCCTACCACCAACCTCTCGGAAGGACTTACGGACCCACATGTTTAACGTGATCGTACTCCGCATGAACACGGCGGCATATGTGGCAGCGTGCAAATCTAGCGCGCAAACCACGGGGATACCGCACCCGAGATGGCCAACAGCACGCGGCGTTCCGAGGTGGTCACCCACCAAGTTACTAACCGCGCCCGATGCTGCTTGACTTCGGTGATCTAACGAGAACCGGTGTTTTCAGCACGGTACGGCCGTTGGCCAAATGTTAAATGTGTAAAATAACGTTATATATTAAAACTTTTTTAGTCGATTTTTGCTCATTGCAACGTCCACCGTCCCCTTAAATCATTTTTTCGCTGTGAAAGAAGTCAATTCATTGCATTATATAGCGAAAGTCATGTGCTGCCTACAGCAAATTGTTTGACTTAGTGATCAGCAGCTTAAATCCCACGATTTCTACAGTGTACCGGAATCCACCTGTTTACCACTTTCCTTAAGGTTCTTGACATTGCGTCTACAATTTTAAATTCTGCGTGTCTCAGGAATCTTAATGGCAGTTATAGTTTAAATAGCTGAGATGGAATCCCAAAGTATAACTGCCCTCTCAAAGTCTTTTTCTCTAATTTATGATCTGCTGGGCGACACTATTAATAGCCTTGATTTATATGAAAGTGTAAAAGATAGTACTATATTGTAAAAATATATTTTCAAATCATTTGCATTCCAGTTTTATTTAGTTTACATTTTAAAATTTGGAGAAATATATTTAATTTAAAGAAAAAGTTTAAAAATAAATATTGGTTTATGTTTATGCATTATGCAGGTTTATGTATTATGCAGTTTTAGTACATATTTATGCATTCTGAAGTGTTTTTTTTTATATCTACAAGTACATGGTTAAAAAAATACTATTATTTTCCCTACACATAAAGTGTTATGAATTCAAGTTTTCGACGTAAGAGCAAGGATGAAACATCCCCGATCTGGAATCAAAATTCTTACGAAGCATGTGTATGTCGGTGAGTCTGTGAATGTAATTTGGTATGATTATTACAATCAATACTGTTGATTCTAAACGCGATCGAATGTTCGGGAGAACCCCAGTTTTTAATGCATTTTTAAAAAATACATTAAAAAACTCTGAAACTATATTCTTAAATAAATAATCATTTAATAAGCAATTTTTCATTAGAAAACGAATGCTACAAGCTTTGAAACGCTTGTATGATCCGTTCTCGAAGTATTGCATGATTTAAAAAAAAATACATAAAATGTAAAAAAGCAAGTATCGTCAAATGTATTCATTTTCCATTTGAAATATTATGATGCAAATCTGTTCATTATTCTCGTGGATGTAGTTTGTTCCATTCTCTTATAAACTTATTTTTGTAACAGTTATGCACTTTGACATCCAAAAATTTGTCAATAGTTAATTTCACAGGATATTACTTCAATGTCTGCATTTTGATGATTTTGTACGGGTGTATGAATATAAGCCATTCTGTTTGGAGTAGTACTATATAAGAATCTTGTTCACAATTATTTCGCCGAGAAAGAAGTGATGGGATTGCATTATGTAGGGAAAATCTTTATGCTGTCCATAGATATTATTTTGCATTTGGAGCCTTATGGAATTAATTTTCAGTATCGCAGATACATTTTATTATTTTTACTTAAGGTTTAATTGCATCCATCAGTATTTATTCAAGGTATAAAATTTTTTCAATAATTTCGAGCTGAAGTTATAAACTATTCTTACTGCCCGTGCAATATTATTAGATATAGTACAAAATTCTGAAACAATATTTAAAAATGGTAGATCTAAAACTATAAATTTAGCCACAAATAATGGCTGCCATGGTAGGGGTAAGCTATTGTTTAGTATAATATATAATATTATTCAAAATTAAGATATCTGACTTGATTTTTAAATATTGAACATTATTAAATGCAGTATAACAATAATTATTCAAACCTTGAATTTTTGAACTGCCCAATTATCCGAAAACCCTCCTCACTTTTCGTGAAATTCTATTGTCTGCACAGGAAAAACGTTTTAGGGTGTTTTGCCAAAATGAATGAGTCTGCAAAAGTTTTTCTTGAAGAAACGAATGTTACAATTACTCGCCTAACTAAGGAACGTTTGCGACAGATATCTTGTCAAAAAAGTCAGAAATACGCATATGACACAATAAGAGCCAACTTGTTATCGCGAATTCAATTGTCATGTGCAGAGTAGTTAGAAATCAGACTTCGTTGGAGTAGATTATTTTTCATGCGATTCAAGATATATCTGGAAAACAGGCCGTTCTTTCGTGAAATTAGAAAATCGATATTTTAATAGATAGAAGAATGAAGTAAATTAGTAACAAAGTGCGATGTTAAAACTATATGGAAAAGGAAAAATAATGATTTTTCCAGTATGAATATGTTTTCAATGATAAAGAATTTAGTGGGAAAATAAATGAAAGGGTCTGACAGTAATAAAGTTGATAGAGCTCACTACGTGTCATTTCTGCCTTGAAACGGACATCTAGTCAATCAATTTCTAGTCGACTACTGCTACAGAAAGGATGAAAGAAAGTTATTCTTATACTATTGGTGAGATAAATAAAAAGATGGAAGTATAAATAAATATGGCAATTAAGATTACAGAAAATTAAAAAAATGAAATCATTTATTTGTGTTGTATTGTAAACGGCAATAACCCACCTAGAAATTGCTTGTTGCTATGTTGCATATGTAAAAACATGCTGAAAACTAAACTTTAATTTTGTAATCCAAATAATAAAAAAAGCTTGAATAACATATAAACTGATTTATTTTAACACTAGCTTTCAAAAATAAAATGTATTCAAAATCAAATTGAGGTTATATTCATATATTACACTCATTTACCACATGTACATACAATTATGCAAGGGCCTCTTTATCGGATCATAAAAGTAGTGATTAATAATCGAAAGATTAAAATATATACAAAGGTTTTATGAGCTGATTAGCAAAGCCTAGGACACACACTGAAATATCGTTAGCCATAAGTCTGCTCCCGTTTAAACTTAGCAATTCAGTTAGAAAAGCATGTAAATCGATTGAGCCATTTTAGAGTTATAAGTGATCATATCAGATAGACAAAAAGTATAATATAGTTGCGTTGACTGGGGCTATAGGAAAATAAAGTTTATCAAATATTCCTGGGACTCAGTCTCATTGCCTGAAAAATGTTTCACTAATTAGATTGCGCTTTTTAGGAGATTTATTGCTTAGAATAATAGTTAATATTTTTTACCTTTACATACTATATCTGTACGAAATCGAAAACAAATTTTTCTATAAACCTACGTCTTATTAAGCTTTATAATTTAGTAAAAAAATATATATAAATCCGTTGAGATTCTTTTGAGTTGTAAGTGATCATGATAGACAGACAGATGAAAATAGGTTTTTAATTCTCGCTATACAGCATAGTTTGCTGTAGGGGTGATAAAACTTAACATCATAATATTCAGTCTCATTGCAAAAAACTCTACCGTGCAGTTCAGGATATATTTAAGTTAGTTTCTTAGTTCAAAATGTTACTATGTTTTATCCTATAAAGGAAATGCAGAGGGTATTTGTTTTCAATAAGTGTAATATAAAAAATATTGTTTTGGGCTTAAAATAGCCTTCTTAATTTGGTCACTAGTTTAAGAGATACTTATGAGAGATTTTTAACACTTTACAACAAAGTTGAAAAGTGTTTATGACTTTGTTCATTCTGTCTGTCTGTCTGTCTGTCTGTCTGTCTGTCTGTCCGTTAGCACGATAACTGCCGTAAAAATGAGTTTATCAAAATGAAATTTTAGTATGTTGTTCAGACGGTCTGTAGGACCTATGGGAATATAAATAAACAATATCACCCAATTAGTTTTTTATTGAACTCGGGTTGAAAAAATGAAATACATTGAACCCTATGGGACATAATTTTTCAAACATTTTTTAAGTAAATTTAAAATTCACGAATTGCTTCGAAATTTTTAGGAAATATTCACATTATCCCATAGAATATATAAAAAAAAATTCAGTAAAATATGTTAAGTAGTTTTTTAATTAAAAAAATTATTTAATATAGGGAAAAAAACAAATTCAATTAAATTCTGACTTTGGGATATCTTCCAGAAAGAAAAGAGAGAGATATTATATAATAAATATCTCTCCATTTGTTTAAACGTTTTGCATATGGGAGTGGCTTCATATTTTAAAATAATTTGGTAGATAACAATTTTTCATTTTTTTAAAATTTTATATAACTCTTCATGATAAATTTAATTGATGGCATTTTAAATGCACTTTCCTACGTCCTAGAGAGTTAAAATTTGGTACACAGCTTAAATTTGTTGAACATTTTATTCGACAAAAATTTGATGGATCTTTAAATATAGATCATACATTTTTTTCGAAATGGCCTGAAAATAATCTCCGTTCACTTCTATAAATCATTGTTGTAATATTGTTAAAAATTCTGATGTGGACAGCACATGTCTTTCTCTGCAGACTCATATTCGTTCTCTTTATTTATTCAATGATAATTTGAGTTTATCTGCACAACATAAGTATTTTAAATGACATTGAATTTACACGTTAAACTTAAATTTGGTTCTCATTTGATAGCTGGACTTATTGTCAAAGGTGGCGTAGCGAAAAAACTAGAATATCTCAAGAACGGCTAGTCCTAGAGTAATGGGGTTAGTTTTATTCTTTTTGTTGTCAAAAATCACATATAAAATAGGAATGTAATTGATATAATTGAGCACACGTAGTCTTTTATTTTTATATATAACGATTTTTGCTGGCCATTTCGCAAAAATAGCCCGTTCCTTTTTCCCGAATCGTAGTAGAATAACCTACAAATGATTTATATACAAAAATTTGTTAAATTTGGTATATAAATCACTTGTAGGTTATTGAAATATTATACACCAAATTTTGTTAAATTTGGTTCATTAGTTTTTAGCTAGAGTGGATAAAGGCAATTTCTGCGGCCATTTCGCAAAGAAGGCAGATTCTTTTATTACGAATCGTACTATAATCTAATGAACATCAGGATTTCCCACAAAAAACATAC
This sequence comes from Amaurobius ferox, assembly GCA_951213105.1. Taxonomy (NCBI): domain Eukaryota; kingdom Metazoa; phylum Arthropoda; class Arachnida; order Araneae; family Amaurobiidae; genus Amaurobius; species Amaurobius ferox. The sequence continues at coordinate 20,212,164 of OX578142.1, read as the reverse complement.
CTACCAAATTGTATGAAATTCGGTCCATTAGTTTTTCAGTTAGAGTGGATGTAATATCCACACAGACACACAGAAACATACACAGATATACACTTACACACACAGACGTCGTCCTAAAAATAGTTTTTTCGTGTTCTAGAAGTCCCAAAACGTATAGATCCTTCGAAAATTCGAGTTCCTATCTTCGGCACGATTCCAATACGTTGAGTACATACACATACACATATATATTATCTGTGTATCTAAATTCCGTGCCTATGCAATTACAATAGTTGTGATTTTAAATGATCCCTAAACTTTTATTATTTCTTCAAGGAAGCCTAATTTTAACATATGCAGAATGCAAATATCTCAAGCGATTGTAAGATGAATTACATAAGAATTGCTGAATTTTTTTCACACAAAATTATTTAGCTCTGGAGTCTGGAATACAAGTTATATGAATGAAATATTCATTGATTTTGCATAAAGAATCAGATGATTTATATTTCGATACAGTTTTAAATATTTAAGTATAATAAATTACTGTAGTACTGTGATAATGTAAAAGATATTACCACTGAATGAATCACATTTTAGAAATTTTTAAATGAAATTACATTTCAGTTGGAAAGTGTTTCATAATCAATGCTTATGCATGATTGATCTTTCTTGTTATTTTATAAAGAAGTATTCATTTCTATGGATCTTATACTGTTGCCCTCTGCCATATTTATATTCAATGACAAATTTAAAGGACATGTGTTTCAACATGAAACATTTTTCCTTTATATTAAAAATAGTATACACTTCAACGAAAATAATTTAGACGTTTATCCCAGTAGCTTAACGGCTGACCAATTCGAGGATAGAACATGGAGATCCTTCCAGTGGTGCCCGAACAAATAAACCCTGCAGGTTATAGAGGTTGGAATGATAATGGAGGTTGGAAAACTACCCAGTTACGCATTTGCATTAAACCATGTAAGTTATGATGGCAGTTTCTACATCATGACCACACAGGATACCCAACACATTTTGTTTCTTTCGCAGCTAAATTATGATGCACAGGATCCACAACACAAGGTTTATGGCACAAAATTAATATCTTTCTCGATCTCGAGAAAAAAAAAACGAACTAGATTGTCGAGACTGATATTAATATACTTTTCGCATAAAATTGCATATGGAAAGTGAACAATTTGGACAATACTTGCAGTATTCGACGATACTTGCATATACATGCAATATCTCGATAAAGGTTCATAATATTAAATTAAAGTTTACATCATTCGTTTTTTAATAAAAAATGTCTATAAAATGATTATTTATTCAATAGTATTTAAAGTATTGATTTTTACCCGAGATTTACCTTGATTTTTATCTCAAAATTTCATTCGAAAATTGGGAAGGAGGCGGGTCTTCCGAGCATTCGATCGCTCTTAAAATTAATAAGTTTCCACTAATCAGTGATTGTAATTATCGTATCAAATTAAACACTTCATTCGTTCATGAGATATCGTCTCCACAGACTCACGGACACACATACATACACAGACACACATACACTACACACACTACCATTCCTCGGCCACACACCTGGCTACAGTAAACCTTCGGGTCTGTGGTGTGGTCTGGGTTTTTCACACACTACCATGCCCGGGCACACAAATAGCTACTGTAAGCCTTCGGGTCAGTCGTGTGGTCTGGGTTTTTCACACTACCATGCATACACACAGACATCATCTCAAATCTTTGGATTCGAGTTCACGGATGCTAGAAATGTGATCTTCCGTCTCAAACTTAAATTCGAATTTTCGACCTTATCACAATGCTTTCACAATATATTATGTATGTATGTAGGGAAAGTAAAATCAGATAATACGGTGGTCGTTAAGATCTGCATGCCAATGATTTCACTTTAGAGAGAGAATATTATCAGGTCCTCTACAACGAGAATCCGTTGGTAGCTTGTCATGTAGCTCAACTGTTAAAGCATTTTCGGTCCAGTTCGAAGATCTGCAGTTCGATCCCAAATGGGATTACGAGGACAGCGATACTATTTCAAAAAGTTGCCATACTCTTTAATTCAAATAGCTATCAATTCGAATTCCGCTGAAACAAATATGTCGAAATTTGTTAAAAACGTATTTTAAGTTTTCAGTCTAATTAATCACGAATAACTTTAAAGCCGAAATACATCTAACCAAATAGTGTAAAATATATATGAACGTGTTAGCAATTTTCTCCCGCATTTATGCATATCAGGATGCAGGGCGAAAAAAGGCGGATAATGCATATATTGATTATGTTGTCAACATCTTGGACTAAAAGTAACGTATTAATGTCAGGTACAATGAAAAGTGATCACATTCGGAACATTGTTTAAGAATAAAAAGAAAATGATTGATGTTCCTTCGCTGGCGAGGCGATAGGGCTGTTCCAAAGAAATGGCGTAAACAAAATCAATCGCGATAACCCTCGAGTTCGCAGCGAAAAGATTCAAAAACAATTATGATAATATTGTTTGGATGTCTTCGACTATGAATTCACGCTCCATCTTCACCGATTCAAGATTGCGTTGCCTAAGGCTAAATATTTTTTTTAATATTGACCCGAATAAGTAGGGATTCATAAACACAGAGTTGCAAATAAGGCTTGCTTGAACATATTAAATTCACCACAAACTTTTCACATGAGCTAACAAAACAAATCAGAAAATATTTTTTTTGTTATTTGCGCGTATTTATAGGTCGGAAATTAAACATATTTTTCTCACTTCAAATATGCTGTATCGAATATCATCTAACATAAGGATTCTTAACCTGTGGTTCGCCCACCCCTGGGGATTTCGACAAGCCTATAACATATTATGGTTCCTTGAGTTAGTTTGGTAATAAAACTCTTTTCTGCTGCTTTTTTACGTTTAAAATTACTTAACGAATTGGACTTTATTTTGAGCTAGACTCGAGTAACATTTATTTCATAGAGTCTGACTTAACAAAACGGATCTTTGCCAAAATTTTGAAGGTGTATGCTTTTTAATCAAAACATTAAAACATTAAATGGTATACAGGAGTGTTTAATAAAAATGGAAAAATATTTTATTTACTTAAATATTAACTCTAGACATATACGTGCAATTACAAGTTTCATGAAACAAAGTAAAGAAATATTTTAAAAAACAATCTCAACTCTGTGGGTGGTATTTCTAAAAAAAATAATCAAAATCTAATTTTTGACACGGAGATAGAGTGAAAGAGGACCAATTAACAGAATATTCTTTGCATCTATATAAGTTAAAATTAAAATGTTCCTCTTATTTGAATGCAAAATTTCCAAAAATTTGCTTAATGAAAATTTTCACCTAAGATGAAACGGCCAGCTTCAAATCCAAACCTGAAACATTAAACGATTTCTTGACATAAGGTATAAAATGTTATGAAAATGATATTAACTCTGTGGATACTACTTCTGAAAAGATTAAAAATATACCCTTTAAACGGAATTTATAGCGTAACAATTCCAATTTGTATTCCCATAAACACTACCATGATAAATAAGACATTTTGTTCTTAACAGTTGTTAAGAGTGCTTGCTATTCTTTTGACTTGGGGGAATAGAAACAATTGTCACCTAATGTGCCTGCTTTCTTGAAGAAATTATTGAGATTTATAAAAGATCCCTTATGCTTTTATTGGTTAGGTAGACCGAAACTAGAGAATGGGTCGAAAAATTCGTTTTTTCTATTATTGTCGATGTAAATAGTTTAAAATGTTCTCTTACCAATGAATGGTGTATCAGAGTACTAAATCTGTAAAACTAGAAGTTAAAACTGCTCTTCATTTCTATATGCAGCTTTCAGAGTCTGCGCATTTTTGCTGTTTTTCCCAGAATGTATTTTTAATGATTATGTTCCTTTATCTCAACAACTATTGGACACAACACTTTGAAAGTTTTAAGGTATATTCAGACAATGTGTTGCATGTTTGCACATTTAAACACGAGATTTTGAAAATTGAGTTGTTCACCTATTTTATGAAAAAGATAAATGTTGTAAAATGTTGGCTAAAAATTGCCATCTTGAAAAAAAAAATATCATTTGATAAATTTCTGAAGTAAATAAATGATGAGCTGTTAAAATGCAAAAATGCATAACACCTCCATCTGTGAAAACGTTTCACTGCGACTATTTGTAATTTCTGAGAAAAGAAACTTGAAGTTAACAAATGTATCATGGGCTAAATAGGCAAAATTTTCGGAAGTCTGCTTAAATTGCATCATCGTGCAGACATGTAAATAGATGATCCTTAAATGTGTCCTCAAAAGTCCTGAATTTAACCCTGTAATATTCATCTTAAAATGATTTAATATAGTGTATGTGTTTTTAATATGTTCGTGAATTTACGAATCAACTAATTCTCAACTCATTAAAATCCTTTGCTCTTACCTCGCTGGGTAAGAGCCTTTTATCAGTAAGAGGCTTTAATGCTCTTTCCTCTACTAGGAATATTCTTAGTGGTGTCCCTCAAGGCTCCCTTGTTGGACAAAAAATATTTAACTGATACGTTGACCTACCCTGGGGCACCGTTCTCATTATTGGCCTTTACGCCCGAGTCACGGCCCTGATCGCACAACACAAACAATCACAAGTAGTGCACATCATTCTACAAACCTCTCAAAGTCTCCTGGCGTAATGATTAACCCATTGTCGAATCAAAGTCAACGTTAGCGAATGTGCTCCTTCGTTCTAATCCATATATTAACTTACCTCTTAACAATAAACCGATTCCCTGACAAACTAGCTACAAGTATCTTAGTGTGTACTTCTATACAGATCTTACGTCTCCGAAAACTGTCGAAAAGTGAAGACTGAACTCGTACATATGCGCCCCTTCTTAGCTGGAAACAGCCGTCTGTCTACGAAAAATAAGCTATTGCCGTACAATAAGCTATTGTCGGCTGCAGTTTCCAAATTTGGGGAACGGCAGCCGAGATTCACCTTATGCAGCTTCAAGTTATTCATAATAAAGCTATTCGTTACTTCATAAACTTTCCGAGATAAGTTCGGATAGAGGTCTTGCACAGAGACCCCAAGAATTGGCGTTTTTTAGAACATTATTCAAAAACAGTATCAATTTTTTCAGAGCTCTCAGTCGAATAAATAATTTCAAGCTCGACTGTATCCCGTGGTATCACCCAAGGAACTGCAAAACGCGAAAGCGTCCTAGGGCAGTATCAGGGCGATACCCCAGGGATATTTTAGTCCGTCCTCCGAAGCATAGTTTTATAACTGCTCTAAATTCTTAGTTATTGAATTTTAACTCATTTTACCATACCACTCCCTGGCATTCGGCAATTCGCGAGTTGCAGCTCCCCCCCCCCCCCATCTGTCTCCTTCATCCGTTTCTTTTCAAGCTCAAGACACTGCGCCTCCTCGTGGAGCAAACATATAACCTACCACTCCTAACTAGATGCCTACTTCGGTCTTAGTCTTTCCTGTCAGAAGACTTGGAGAAGGGCCCGACTTCGGTTGTCGCCTCCTCTCTAAGCATACTTTAGTGTAAAAGCTATCCTATTATGAAACTCATTACCTTTCTAATCTTTTCTTTTTGCTCGAAATTTAATCCTCTCCTGGACGTTTCGCTAAATCTCGTCCTTGAGATGATTGAGGATGTTATTTATCATTATACTGTTTTCAAAGATTTTTTCGCTTCTCATCTGCTTGCATTTGGGTGTTTTACTTCTTGATTACATTTATATTAAAATTTTTACAACTTTTATTTTGGCATTTTTTTGTATTTATAATAGCAGTTAAATTAATAATAGTACATAGAGTTTAAAGCAAAACTAATTAGACTGTTACTAGCATTAGCATATAATAATATTATTCTCAGTGAAAGGCTTAAGCCTAATTTAAGGTTAATGTATTTTTGTGTTTAAATTAAAAATAACCTGCTAAAATGGCAGAAACTTACACAAAAAAGGCCTACAATTTTATCTTTCTTACAAATGTTTTATTTACATGTGTATGAATTTAACAAAACATCTCAGATAAATCCGCTTTTAACAATTACTGCGCATTACGTACATTTGATAAGTGAAAAATAAAAAAACATCTAGTTTCAACTTAGGACAGTGTAGATATTCGATCACACTCCACTCAGCCTTGCCGTCAGTTTGTAGTATAAATGTATACCGGATTGCGATAAGTTTTCGAAACCACGAGATGGGTTTCTTTATTTTTCATCTATAATCAGTTAGGAATATTCAAAATACCACAATTATCTATTATTCTTCACTCTTGAATCGCGTTATAAGTTTAAAATGCCGACTTTCACATTTATACATAAATTTTCAACATACCAGTATCAGATTCACTAGATAAATGCTGTTTTGAAAATTTTCATCGTTATTGTCTTAAAAGCATCGATAGTTTTAGCAATTTAAGTACAGTAGATAATTATCCAGTTTCTACTCATTATCTTATCTCAACATCACTTAATTTTCCTAGGTTCTAATAAAGAGAAAATAAGAAATAGCAGGAGAAATTTTGCCAAAGGTAGTAAAATATTTTATGGTCTTTACAAGTCACTCGCATTAAAGTGTATATTGACGATTACGAGGGAAAAGGAGATAAATAAGAGAGCTTAACAGAATATATAACTTTTTTTTACTACTTATGATGCTGATGTGATACAAAATTTCTTAGTGTATAAGGAAGTGCTCGATCGCTATAAAAATTTCTTACTGGAATGATAATAAAAACGATATATTAATTTTCTTTGAATGTGTATATATTAATGCCTCATTTTGAAAAATATGTATAGAACGAGACTTTTAATAGGATTAAAGCGGCGAATTTAACATTTGTTTTACGACGTTAAATTAAATAAACATAATGCGGCAGTAGGAATAATACAGCTACGTTTCTGTATATAGAATATAAAATGTTCGACATATTTGCATATTTCAAAGTTGCCAAGTTTAATATTCATCACATACAGGGTTTCTAGGAAAGTTCTTAAGCACCCAAATAGTTTTGTAAGGTAAGACCCACCAGTGTTACGTTAGGTCTTCCTGTAGTAAGATGACCATTCTTGATAGAATAAAAATGATACAATGCCCCAAGGGAGAATTTGAAATGTTAGGATAACAAAGCAAGATAGTAAATTACAAAGTTGCAGAACATTGTATAATTAGTGGGAATAGCTAAAACTATTTTACGGAAGGCATTTATTTGATCTAATAGGGTTATTGGGATTTATTCAGGAATGCTAAAATAAACGGTCCACACAATTCAACTGCATATTTGATTTTGAGAAATGAAATAGTCGAGTGCATTGCAGTTGGCAGCTTATTAGAATCACTGATAATACTACTTTTTAATGACTATTTATTGCTTACCATATTCGCATTTCTTGTGTCGATTCTTACTAATTAAGTAATATTCTACAACTTTGTGATTGACATATTATTTCTCGCTTTATTTCCGAGTTCCTGTTCCTGACTTACACCGCTACAATCACTACCGCTACAATCACCGCTACAATCACCGCTACAATCACTTGTATTTGATTGGACATGGTCACTTTACTACAGACAGACATAATGTGTACACTCATGGACATTTCCTTAGAAAATCCTTGGGATGCCCTGTATATTATGTGTGGCGAAAAAAGTGCTTTTTCCTTATTGTATTGTTGTCTTTTATATGTCATTAGTTAATAATTTGCCTAGCAACAACTTTAACAGCTTAGTTAGCACTCGTTTTACACCTTAATTAACCTTTGGACGAGAAATGTCCCAGCCCCTCTCTCTTCTTGCAGCTGGTAATCTAGCATTTTTTTTACGTTGGCTTATTGTGGTAACTCCCTATGGTTTATCATAGTAATAAAATATGCAAAGCATCAGGTTTCTAACTTTGTGATTTTATTTTTCCAATTGTCAACACCATACTTTCTACGTCACGCCGAGTACTTACCTACAAAAACGTTTTTTGGTTTGCTTGAGATATCCCTGAAGAAGGGATTGCTTTTTGCATTCGAAATTGGCAAATATACCATGAAACAACTATTATCTTTAGTAATTAAAGTGGTTTTAATTTTAGTAAGAATAAAAATAATTTATGAAAAACAGAACAATAATAAGTTGCTTAAGGATATTTAAATTCTTAAACTGTAAATATATGCAAAGCGTTTCGCATGTGACCATTGGGTACTTAGATATTTAGCTTTGAAATGCAGAAACTAATGACATTATGTGTTCTATGTATTCAGATAAATCATGAACCGGGGCATAACTGAATTACTGAATGCTTAAAATTGATTTATGAACTTCAACATCTTTAGAAGTTTTGGCCCTCTACATACTTACCTTCCTTTTTATACGACAAGACGTTCACTAATGATTTTATTAAGCATATAATGACATTAGTTTAGGTCTTATGTTGTCGCTTCTTATCTAGAGCACTTATTTTGGTTATAGAATATTGTAAGTAATCGCAAATTTATTAAACGAAACTTTATTAGATACATGCATACAAAGTTTATAGAATGTCAATTTATTCTACATAATAAATTTAGACAAAAGCAAAATATATGACAAAAAAGCACGGCAACTAAGTGCACTTTAGAAAGAGTATAGATAGGAATTTCCCATATCTCAGTTAATTATATCAAGCATCTTGAGTAACATTGAAAGTCCTGCCTCTTCATTTTAATGACACTGTTCAAACTAGAGAAGGTTTTATTTCATGCTCTTTTAGCGACATAGCCTGCACGAAAATGAAAAATAAAAAAAAAATGAAAATTGAGAATCCGTACTTGTCATTTTGCTTTCTGAAAAGGTTTTGAAATATCCCTCTTTTGTATTTCACTTCTACTTCTTACCGCTTGCGGCACTACTTTCAAAAGGCTATCAACATTCTCCTGAATTTCATTGGATCACGGTTGTACATTTCGAAAAGCTAATATCATTTGGGGACATTTTTTATTCATTTCTCGTCTTTTCCATTTTTGTCAATTGTTATTAAATCTTTCCCCATCCCTACTGATTCGGATATTAGCTATAAATGTTTACTCTACTTAAGGTGCTAAATATTCCCAAGTATTTTAGTAAGAGTGAGCTTTGTGAGTCGAACGGGAATTAACTGATAAATTGATTGTAATTATTGCTGGCGAAATCTGTGGTTTTATCAAAATTTTTTTGAAGCATGTGTTTCTCAGTAACTGCTATAAATCGAGCTTAGATGATGACTGACAAGGATTCAGCATCAAATTTCGGTGGAGGTAACGGGGTTTACTAAGGATTTTTTCTTCATGAGCTTTTTACTTTTTTTAATCTAAAAATTTTACCTTTCCTTGAAACATCTATTTTTCAGAATCGGCTGTGAGTAGAGCTTACACGATAGCTGATATGGATTAAGCATCAAGTTCCTATGGGCCAGAAAAATTTACGAAGAATTTACGAAGAGTTTTGATTTGAGGTTTAAAATTTTTCTTGAAATATCTATTGTGTTAGAATCAGATATAGATAGAGCTTAGATGATGATTGATATGGATTAAGAAATACATTCTGGTGGGAGTAGGGGGAGTCATACTAAGGGTTTTTAATTCCGATGCTGGAGATATTATCTCCGTTTCCCTGGAAATTCGAATGACTGCACGAAATAAGTGTGCAAAAGTGTTTAGAAATGCTTATTAGTTCCGTTGAAATTGAAGTGTACATACCATTTGTCACCATATGAAAGCTTCTTCATAAATTTCGTGCTGTATCTCAAATTGTGCATAAAAATAATGAATGTATTTGTGAATAAGTGAGAATTAAAAATAAAACAAAATGCCCAAGAATTACCAGAGCAGAAAATATATAACCATAATATCCTGAATGAGATGGACAGTACAAGGATTGTCAACTCATAATTGCTTTCTTGACCAAGACTAGCATTCAATCTAAAAGGATTTAAAAGAAGAATCTTCCACAATCTCGTAGCTCTTCTCTTTCTATCGACAGGGCTTCCCAGTGGATTCTTAAATCGAACCCAAGATTTCTTCACCTCACTGAATCAAACTTTTATTTTGCATACTACGCCACTAATTTTAATAATACAATCTTTATTTTATACTAGGAAATGTACCCGACTTTGCCTGGTAGTTAAAGCAAGGATACATTGAATTCATTAATCTAAAAAGTGACAAAATAAATTAATTTTAGTGAAATATCAGAGAAAATTACAAACAATTTTTGTACACCGGAGCAACGATACAACTGCACCCCAAATCCAGACGTCCATCCATACAAACGCCGAATATTCATGTCCCACGCGAGAACACATTCCACAGAAACGCATAATGATCCTCCTTCTGTAGGCTTGGCTTCAACCCATTTGCTGGATATGTGCAATCGTTAGGTAAAAGCATACGGGACACACTTCAGGGAAAAAATAAAAATAGAACATTTAAAAAAATAACTAACGTTAAAATTACTTGTGGAATAAAAAAAATAGAATCCCAAGATATATGCGACGTTTTTAGGCAAATTATAGAATTGTGTTACTCTTAGTTTTTTGGATACGGCGATATATAATGTCAGACAACCTAAAAAATACAAATTTCGATAAAAAAATTATATATGAAGAAATTCTCCTAGACATACGGTTCAAACATCGTTGGAAAGAGCGTTCGTTCTTCTATCTTTCCAATGGTAGCAGAATATATTTTCAGTCGCTAAATTACAGATTTGTGGAAAAATGCTAAAATATAAAATAACTGGAAAATTATCTTGAAATTAAAAAATAAAGCAGTTGGACGTCTTCCCGGGTCCTAAAGTACCGCTGTACCAAATTTTATGGCTGTACAACACTTAGAATTTCCGATACAGACCACACACACACACACACACAAAGGACAAAATGACAGACATTTTAATTTATAATGTAAGACAACATTACTCACTAGGGAAGTGCAAGAAATGTCAGTCGTAGATTTTGATAAAAGTGGTGCCGTTGGAAAGGTATTGAGATGTTGAGCAAAAATGCCAATTGAACTACTCGTCAGAAATGTACAGTTTAGGAGCTAGAGGCAGATTCATGTTGCAGGAAATAGCCAAATTGCACTCCAAAGCGGATTTGAGGCAGAAAAGGTTTCAATAGGGGAAACAATACATTTAAATACTGTCAGTGATCTCAGCCAGTTTCTATTAAAGATCAGTGTCCATTCTGCAGTGATGCTGATCCCCCCTCCCTCAGATAGCATGACGCCCCACTCAAATCGCTGATTTCTTTTGATGTTTTTTTATGAGATCCTAACTTTTTAATCCACCCTCTCGAGTTTCAATTTTCTTAACCCTCCTCCCCTCTGTAGGCATACCTGCATTTTGCACAAACACCGGAAATTGTAGCGTGTTCTGACTCCATGGTTTTTCCTGAAACAAGTTTCCCGGAGAAAAAGATATCAACATTCCGGCATATGTAAATTTTGTCATACCAGTTAAACTGCAGGAATGAGTGCTTGATCACTGATCTTCAAAAGAAACTGGCTGAGATCACTGGCGGTATTTAAATATATTGTTCCCCTGTTGAAACCTTCTCTGCCTCAAATCCGCTTTGGTGTGAAATTTGGCTGGTTCCCTGCAACATGAATCTGCCTCTAGCTCCTAAACTGTACATTTCTGATGGGTAGTTCTATTAGCATTTTTACTCAATATCTTAAGACCTTTCCAACAGCATCACTTTTATTAAAATCAACGACTGACACTTCTTACACTTCCCTAGTCAGACTTCAGTGGAAAGCTGGGTCTTAAAGAAAGACTCGAACATTTGACTTCATTATCTTCGACATTAAGACTGTACTAAGTGAGCTCTTTTTACTCATAAGAACATCTCATTGTGCTTAACTTAAACTTCATAAGGATTGGAAATAACCTTGCTGCTCCACCCAGGTATAGAGCCACTGATCTTCACACTGGCTAGACAACTCTCTACCGTTAAGCTACTGGAAAGGAATTGCAAGCATTTATCATCGAAGTGGACTTTGCAGTATTCATGTTCAAGTTTAATCTACAATTGCAATAAATAAAACAGCGGCATGTAAGAAAATAATTAACAAAACTTCCTTAAAGAATGTAAGCATATGTCAGTTACGTAACGACAATTGTTTCGAAGGAGTTATACTACCCCCTTTTTTTCAGGCCAAAAGAACAGTATGCGTTCATAACAGCCGCTAAGTACGAACTGCGGCGAAGCAAGCTAAGAACAATTCAAACAGAGCTAGAACACTCACCGTGAACATTCGTTAGCGGGTGGTATCAGCCATTGAAAAATACTATAAACATGGACCGATAAGGGATACATCCCCGCCCACGAAGACGATGGAATCTGCTTGCTCTAAAGACAGTATGCTAAATCAAAGAAAGGGAAACTTGCCTCTGAAACAAAAGTGAAGCGTATTACTTAATGGTGTGCATCTCAGATCGAGAAATAATTGCAATAACTAAAACTGCTGTTTGTTTGAAAATAACTTCCTTAAAGAAAGTAGCCATATATGAGTTAGGTGACGACAATTGTGTCGAGGGCGTTATAAGCTTCCTTTTTCAGGTCAAATGAACAGTATGCGTCCTTTTTCAGATCTACTGTCTGTATTGTCTGTATTTAGGTCTACTGAGTGTATTCAATATAGGCTGTATTCCCTTTAAAGGGCTTGAAATATTTTTCGATTGTTATCCTACTTGACAATGTACCCCCCTCCCCAACACACACACTCCCCAGGAGGAATAGCTTCCCATAAAGGGGAATTTATGACGTCACGAATAAAAAAAATTGTATCGCGGCTACTTTTCGTAACAATGATTGCAATGATTGAAACTCTTAAGTCTTGTGATGAGCGCCAAATAAACCTTTTTATGTATGATTATGTCAATATTTGTCCTATGCTGCCATGTTATAAAATTTCGAATATTCGCTCAAATTTAAAAAAAGTCTATTTAGCTCTAGATTTCTGATAATAAAGCTGGATATAAAGTTTTGTGAAAATCCATTAATATTTGTGGCTGCGGAATATCCATTAATATGTGTGGCGAATTTAAAATTCTCAAATTGCTTCGAAAGTTTTATGAAATATTTAAATTATCCCATAAAATATAAAAAAAAAAATCTGCAAAATATATTCGGTAGTTTTTAAATAAAAATTAAAATGATAATTATATCCATATTATATGAAGAGGTCCCGTGACCCACTTCAAAATAAAATACATTCATCTTGTGTCAAAATCGTTATTTTTAAAGTTCTTTTCCATTTATATTTTGTGTCGCATCCGTTCTAAAACCGCTTTAAGTTTGATTTTTTTCTGTGCATCTATATATTGCGCCAACGCAATTACAATATTTTGGCGTTTAAATGATCATCAAACTTTGATTATTTCTACAACGAAGCCTAATTTTCATGTATGCAGATTGAAATCACATCAAGCTGTAAGATGAGTTGTATAAGAATTACTAATTTTTTAACGCAAAATTATTTAGCTCTGCAGTGTAGCTGATACGAATAAAACATTATTGATTTTGCATTGAGAAGTAGAGGATTTCATATTATTGCTTTTCTGATGAAGTTTAAAGCATGGAGTTAGAAAGTAATTTTACCTCCATAGTTTTAAGATTTGAATTAAAATAAATTATTGTAGTATTATGATAATTTTAAAAATATTGCCGCTGAATGAAAAGAATGGAAAACAGTTTATGAATGAAATATTCATTGCTTTGATATAGAGAGCCAGACGATTTATATTTCGATGACGTTATTTGAATAAATTTGATTTGTTTTCGATGCTGTTTTCAAATATAATAAATCATTGTAGTATTGTGATAATTTTAAAAATATCACCGCTGAATGTATCGTATTTTAGAGATGTTTAAATGAAATTGCATTGTAGTTGAAAAGTGTTTCATAATCAATGCTTTATGCATGTTTGATCTTTCTTGGTATATATTTTATAGAATAATTTGAATATTTCCTAAAATTTTCAAAGTAATTTGCGAATTTTAACTTTGCTTAAAAAATGTTTAAAAAATTAGGTCCCATGAAGTTCCATGTATTTCACTTTTTCAACCCGGGTTCAATTCAAAACTAATTGGGTGACATTATCCATTTACATTTTAATATGTCCCACAGACCTTCTGAACAACATACTAAAATTTAATTTTGATAAAGTCATTTTTACGGCAGTTATCGTGCGAACGGACAGGCAGACAGAATGAACAAGGTCATAAAGACTTTTCAACTCTGTTGTAATGTGTTAAAAATAACTACCGCGTCGTAGGGTAGCTGTGTACTAAATTTTATGACCGTACGACGCTTGGATTCCCGCTACAAGCGCATACACAGACACACGCACAGACATACACGCATACATCATTATTATGTCAAATAAATAACTAGGTGATAAGAGTGCATTTTCCCCTATATTTATATGTAAGAATTTATTTGTTATCAGTGAATTTTGAACACGTGTGATTTTGTTCACTTTTGAGCAAAAAAAAAAATGGAGTTAGGAGCGACTATTGTTGCTGTTAGCACTATAAATATGTGATGAAGGCTCGAAATTACAAAAAAATTTTCCCCATGGGTTTAGCAAGAATATTATACGTATATCAACAATGGTATGCGGAAGATGCGGGCCATACCGAATTGTTCTGAACATTCATCATACGTGTGCTTCGAGAATACTGTGCCGAAAAATAATCAAATATGATGTTTTATTTGAACATGGCATATTTCATTTCATTTCTGATACGTGCAGTTTAAGTGCATATTACATAAAAATATTGTCATACATTTATATTTCGAATCATAAAGTATAGAATTCACTTTTGTTTTATATTTCCATTGTTAATTAATTTCATTTCCATTGCTTCCATTGTTAATTTCGCTATTAAATACCCTGCATTATGGTTATAAAAAATAATTTATTTGAATTTCGCAATCGCTAAATATTAACTTCATTTCTTGCAAATAAGAATTCGGAAGAATTATTATTAAGTAGACTACTTAAAACAGCGTAAACATATAGAGTGAGAGCAAAGCTCACGCGTCACCTATGGCGTTGTTCAAATTCGATTGAGCAATGACGGGTTAAGGACCCCAATAACTTTTGTAAGGAAAAGTTGATGAGTGTAATCGTTAAAGCTATAAGATTGCAGCACCCCTAAAGGAGAATTTAACATGTTAGGATAACGCTCTTGGCAATAATGTTAGATAGAGGGGGAAACAATTACGAAGTTATAGAGCATTACAATATTGCTTGTAAGAAAGTATCCTTCAAGGAAACAGGCATGACGATAACTGTTTCGAGGGTATTTTAAGCCCAAAAGAACAGTATGAGTTCTTAGCAACCATTAAGAACGAACTACCAAAGGCAGGTGACCCCAAAATCTCTTTGGGCGGCCTTGGCAGTGCCACCGAAATTAGACCGGAACGCAGAGGGGGCGACATTACACTTCTTCTCTTGTGTTATATTGTAATTTGCAATCACAATCTAACATTGCTGTTTCCAAGGAGAAGGAAGACTTGAGAAGACGGTCCCTCTTACAGCGTTGCAATTTGTGTAACGCTCCCTGTAACGCAGCTGGACCGGTCATGGTTCGAGGAAAAGAGAGGGGGCTTCTCAAGTTCATGTCAGCATTAGGTGCTATGATGAACGGAAGGGGTTGAACTTCCTGACCCGAGAGGCCAAGTGATTTTCACATGGTCATGGGAAAAGACCCGTGAGAACTCTTAGCACCCAAAAACAAAAACTTAAAAATTTAATATTCCAAGGGGGGCTTTGACCAGTAAGAGAGCCGGAAGGCGTTGCTGTTAATTTACTTGGCCAGGGGCGCCTTGTAAAGGGGGAAGAGACAGAGAGCAACTTTGCACTTTGAAAATTTTTAAATTGTGGACTTGAATTTTGGCGGTGAAAACGAACGGTCGCAAGAGCGATGAGTGAAGAGCGAACTCTGCGGTACTGTGCCACGACGACGAGCCGACAAGTCCGGGGTCCTTCGACGATGGTAGAGGTAGGACATTTCTATACATATTTTTACACGTTGGCTCCTCTTTGACTCTCTTAACCCTCTAAATAAGGTTAACCTGGGCCATAAGACAATGGCATGTAAGATTAGTGATTTAATGTACCTGGATAGGTTATAACTGTAAAACTCATATTTTGATAATAGAATGAAGGGAATTTAAATATCTTAATGTATTACACTAAGGATGCTGGTACGTGAATTTACAGATGTTAAAATGCTAAATGAGGTTTTATCTGAATAAATATTTTTTGTTATTGTTTTAAATTAAGTCTCTTCATTTTAATTACTTGTATTATGTATTTTTTTACTTACTCCACTTTACGTGAACGGCCTACTTAGCGTCCTTACGGGACGTGTGGTTTTCCACATATCACCCTGTACCAATCTCTCGAACTGGCGGATCCATACATTTAACTTGTCATAAACACGGGGATAGATTGAGTAGAAACTGGAATCGAACTAGGCTCCTCTGAGTGCCTTAATTAATAGGCACAATGTCAGTTCATTCTTGGTGGTTGTTTTGGCCTATCAGTCTCGAAATAGTTGTAGTCTCCTAACTGAAATATACTTACTTTCTTCAAAGAAGTTGTGTAAGTTATTTTATAGAGCTTTCTCTGATGAGTAGGAATCGATCGAAAAGCGTATGCAGAAGGCAATAAATACATGTCAAAACTTGCAGCATTAGGACCTTTAACAGGATGACGTATGAAATGCTTGTCAAAGTACGCGGTCATATTTATTCTGAAATTCAAATGTGTATTGTTTCTGAGGAAGGGCATTTTAAATAGACTCTAAACTAGATTCCCGTTCATGTAAGTCTCGTTAATTGTATCACTAGCGAGTACTCCGTGAAACAATTCAATGAAACAATTTTTATTCACATATCGAAAAATCCTTGAGTTTAATTTTTATGTCAAAGATATCTTCAAAAAGAATATTTTTAGTATCAAATTTATATAATATTATTTATTTTAATAAAACGACTCAGAATGATGTCATTAAATAGGTTTTAATACTATCTTCCCCAAGTGACAGGAAAATAATGTCGGAAGGGCTAAGTGTTGGTGAGGCCTAACTGTACGCTTATCTTCGTGTGTACATAAACATATGGTACTTTTACTCTGGTTTAAGATATAATTAATCAGCTGAAAGTTATAAAATAAGCCAAATGTATTGCATATAAAGTGCTATTATTGTAAAAGGCATTTGAAACGTAATTTCTTACTTTACTGAAAGCGAATAACGTAACAAAACCCAAATCGTTGAACATGGGTATATTCGGCAAACGATAAAAACGTAAGTAAATTACTCACATTTGAAATGATGTTGTTTGAATTCTGAATAGGACATCGCCCATAATCCTATTGTGTCAAATGAATGCCTTTTGTGACAGTTTTAGGGTCGATTCCTACAAGGATCTAGAACTCTGGAATTGGATTTTTTCCTCAAACTCCCTTTCTTACCGGCTTGTTATTCTAACGTTTTAAATTATCCACTAGGAACACTGCAATCACTTTTATTCAATAGGGCATGCTTATTTTACAATGTATAGTCCAGACAAGGTTAACCCTACCTTACAAGCGTGTTGGCATGATTAATGTCTTTCCTAGGAACCATGTTATATAATAAATGAAGATGTTTGTTGTGTGTATGTGTGTCAGACTGTATCCGAAGCGACGTACGGCCATGAAATTTGGTACATACGTATTTCAGGACTCGGGAAGATGCACTTCGGCGGTATTTTTATTTTTTATTTCGAATTAGGTGTTGAGTTATTTTATATTTCGGCACGATTTTGAGTCATTTTCACAGAAAACCTTTACTTGGTGACCAAAAATTGAGTCGCAGAGTTTCCATCTTGTTACCATCGGAAAATTATCTTGCAAACAAACTTTGAACGAAATCCACACTATTAATAGACGAATTTATATGAACTTTAAAATATATGTATAAAGACGTAATCTATATTCTATCTAACATAATAAAAGAAGATGTATGAGTGTGCAGTTGTAACGGGAAATCTATGTGTCGCACTGTCGTGAAATTTGGTACGCGAGCACTTCAGGACCCGAGAAGATGTAGCTTGGCGAGAGTTGTTGTCTCTGTGGTTTTTACAATCTATCGCATTATTGAAGCGTTGTTTAATTTTCGTTCACCGTAACTTACAGCAAATTCTTGAAAACCAAATACGCTTCATCAATACGCACGCTTATACTAAAAAACAAATAAATAAACTGTTGCGTGGGCGCGCACACGGCTACGTCTTCTCATCTTATATTTTGGGCAACATTGAATACATTTTATAGTATCTTAAATAATAAAAGGCAATGTCTGTGTGTCTGTCTTATACACTATACGTTTCGCGACCGCGCGTCGGAGAGCTACGAAATTTGACAGGCGGAGACCTGGGGGGGTGAGAAGGTGACACGTGAAAACAGATTTTTAAAATTTCAATTATTTTTTTGTTATTTAATGTTTTATGCGATTTCGACCGTTTTTTGCCCTTTCTTCTCCACGATCCAGACATCGTAGAAAAAAACAAATCACACCACCGGAAGGAGCAGATAATTGCGAGTAAAAATATATGAATTTCAAATCTCAATTTCGATTTCTAATATTTTTTAAAGATTTTAAAACAAAAGTCACTTTTGGCTAAAAAAAAAGTATTTTTGGTTTTTAAATTCTCGCATAGTAAAAAGTACTCATAATTTCAACTAATAATTTACATTTTTAGAAAGCTCAAACATCTCGCTTTCTTACAAGCCCAATCTGGTCAAGAAATATATAAAATTGGCCGCTGGATCGGAATTTTAAAAGAAGTCATGATTTTAAAATTCATCGGCGGACGAAAGAAGTTCCCATTCCCTATCGCCCGTTTCCCCCAAACACGCGTTTCAATGACGCCGGTTTGTGTCTAGGTGGAGGTGACGTCACGGTTCTGAATATGCATAGCGATGGGTGGGACAATAAAAAATCGAATTAGTGTTTGCTTTCCGTTTCCCGCGCTTCCGGTTTTAAATGAATTAAGAGCTTAGCATATGTATTGTAGAAATTATTATATTTATATTTTAAATGATGGAACGATATGGATTTTTTAAATGGATATTTTAATTTGTGGATATTTTAAATGGATATTTTAATTTTATGGATATTTTAAATGATGGAACGATGGATATTTTAATTTTATGGATATTTTAAATGATGGAACGATGGATATTTTAATTTTATGGATATTTTAAATGATGGAACAATGGAACGATGGAATGAGGATGATGGAATTAAGAGCTTAGCATATGGTCATTTTAAATTGTAAATTAACGCGCGGGAAGTTAGTGGTAGGCCGGGGTTCGACTCCCGCCACAGTCTAAACTGCCGCCGTGTTCAGGCGGAGTACGATCACGTTAAACATGTGGGTCCGTAAGTCCTTCCGAGAGGTTGGTGGTAGGGGAAGGAGGGTATGGTCCCTGTGGATGCCTCCCCCACTGGGTTCCGGTCTAAATTGTGTGGCACTTCCTGGCCGTCCAAACAGTTACCTTACACCTTTCTGGTAGGTCGCGCCAGCGAGTTTGCCACGGTCAGAATTTGCCACGGTCAGAATTTTCAAGGGTAGCGAACAGGCTGATCGCCAAAGGCGGCTAGTATACAATAAATATACGTACATGCATAGTTTTCTTATTTTTCGCGCATTTTCGATTTACGACGTTATTAGAACTGATCCTGGTTATAAGTACGGTTTGTATTATATAAGACATAAATTATATGTGCAGTTTAAAAAAAAGTAAACTTTTTTTCAGTAAAGGGATTTCAAATTATTCAAATACATAATTTGAAGTATTTCTGAACAAACCCCATCAGTCTCGTACGATGCATTAGAAAAATATATCAAAGAATTTACAAAGATTTTTAAAGGTATTTTAAACTATATGATTTTCTATGTGTATTTAGAATGTAAAAGTTCCTTGGAAAATCAGGCACTTCCTCTTTTGTATTGTGCACCCATATTTTAAGAGAAAAAGGTTAAATACTGTTCACCAAAGTTCGACAGGAAAACAGAGTTTCAAACAAGATGAAAAAAGTAACAACCCTCAAAGAAACTTTAGTCCACTTGAAAAATATCGACAAAGTGCGAAAGAAAGTGAAAGAAGAAAGAATTTGAATAACAAAATATTATAAGCCATCTTCTATCCTCAAATCTTTCCAATGGGATGCTTCTCTTAGGATTAGAAAAACAAAGTGAGCAGAAAAATTCGAAGCCGAAGTCCCAATAACATACTGATATGCACTTCTGTCATTTGACACATAAGATATATGAGAATTTGTATTTTCTTGTAGAGAGGCATTGCAGCTGTTATATATATATGTATACACATACACGAATGAAGGATTGTTTTTCAGCAACCGATGTCTTTCATGCACACATATTTTTATTGAAAAAGGGTAGGCTAGCCTCGGGATAGTAGAATTTCAAACTTCTATCGATTTTTCGATGTGGGAAGCTTCATGAATCCAATTCTGTATATTTATTTTGTTTCTAGTCTGCAAATTTATTTCATGCATTTTTCATAGTTCAAAATATATATCGCATAATGATTTTTATAGAACTTTTGCTTTTGGAAAGGGGCCCACGTCTAAAGTTATTTCCAATATACAGCTATGAATCTTTTCCAGTTATATATTATATTTTCAAATTTTTATAAACAAATTTGATTAATGAGTGAATTTCTGGTGGTGTGAATTTTATTTTATCAAAGTCAGTCATTTTCTCGCGAATGAATTATTAATATATTAATTATATAAAAGGGTTATATTAGTGTCATATATTGTTCGCTTTTATGCAATATTAAGCAGCAAATCTGTTGGATCGCAGCAATTCTCGTGGATCTTATTTTTTCCATTTATGAGAGAAGTTATTGTTTGTAATAGTTTAGTATCTTGACAGCTAGATATTCGTTAATAGTTTTTTATTTCACGGGGCATGAATTAAATATCAATTGCATTTTGTTGAATATTTTCACGTGAGTACTGATAAGCCATTTATTTTGGATTCATAAAATGCTAAAAGCGACAGTTTCCAATTTACATGGTGCTAATTCAATATCAAAAGTTTTGCCCATCATTATGTTTTTCGCTCTGAAAGGAGTAATATCATTGCATTTATGTAGAGAAAATCATATGCTGTCCACATCATATTATTTTTACTTCAGTGTAAGTCTAAAAATACCTAACATTTAGAAATTTTAAAATCACACATTCTTTTAATTCAGCCTGTAACTTTTTTTTCAATTTTTGTGAAAATACATTTCTATTAAAACGTTTCATTAATAAACTTTCCATAAACTTTCCGTTTGTGAAAAGTGATTTGTGTGTGTTCGTTTCTGTATCCTTTGCCTTGTATATAAAATTGCTAGTTTTTAAATATATTTTAAAATTATGAAGTATATATCTTTCTTTACAATATATGTAAATGTACAGAGAAAGTATTGGAATCGTATCAAAAATTGGAATTTTTGGTTTTCCGGTTTTCAACGGATCTACCTACTTTATCCAACCTTTATCCAACTTTTCATTACCAGAGTAACTTTATCCAACTTTTCATTACCAAAGTAACTTTATCCAACCACCGTATCTGTTTCTATGAAAAATTATTTAGAAGTGTGGTGGCGCCTGCAATGCAAATTCTCCGATGGAGTTCTGCGCAGGCGCGGATCACAGTATAAGAAGGCTTCCTTGTTGCTTCGCTAGGTTGCTGATTTTCTAAATACGGACTACGTACACTAAAGATTCGGTAAACTGACTTATCCTGCATCTGTGCCATTTAGATACGGATATGTTTAGAATTAAATATGTTTGTTAAACTATTATTAAACTATTTACATTTGTTAATACTTTAATATAGTTGCTAATTCGTCGTGTGTGTATCTGCAAAAATCTTTCTGAAATAATGTATTACTACATGGGGGTAGTTTAGACCCTGGAGCTGGAATTAGTAAATCACTTACTAAGTGGAATTTATCTCTACCACAAGTGATTTTCCGTGCTACAATGGGTAACACTCCGCTACAAGTCCAGTTCTATTACAAAATTTTATTTAACAACTGGAAATGTTTACAAATGATTTTCAAACAGAGGAATTGTGGACAATTACTGAACTCATTTTAGAGTTATAAAATCTGAAATTGTCGAACAAAATTGTTTCGTTTAGAATTAAAGCACTATTTCAAGAATTGTCAGATTCTTAACTTATTCCACACAACTCTCGTAGTAAAAAGCAGTCTGTGTAAAAGTCCGTGAACAAAAAACTATTTTCCCTCATGAAGGCGTGGATGCGTGAAATGAACATTGTAATTTGCAAATGGAGAAGATTCTTGTCCCTATTATTTAGAAACTTCTTTGGGAAGAAAGGAACTTGCATGCAAATGTTATTTAAATACAATATAAATCTCAAAAATGCGTTCTTTTTTCCTGAGATGAAACGCAAATTGGAAAATGCAAAATTGCTTTCCTTCAAGCAAGCATGTTTATTAGGAAAGTTCCGAGGAATTAGAATAACACAAAAGAATATCTCCAGTAAAACTCGTGTTTTATAGAAAGTCTCAAAGCTAGTTTAAATATAACAAATGGCATACATGGGCAATAAAGTACAGATATGCACATTTAACTTAAAAACAGCATCTGCCCAGGGCATGACTTGCCCTGCAGATTAACAAATTTTGATGTAACGATACAATGGCAGAACGTAAAGTTTTTTCACAGCAAATATTATATCTTAAAATGAATAGACATTTTACTATTAATAATTACAATATATATTTACACTGCATATTACATATTCAGGGTGTATCTGAATTCATCATCAATATTTGGTGGGGAGGTAGGGAACATGACAAGAAGACTATATCCCATAAGAAAGCATCTTCCCGGCCGTCCAAACAGTTGCCTTACACCTTTCTGGTAGGTCGGACGGTCTGAGTCTCAACAACAACATAAGAAAGCATGGGCGCAGACGTCATGTAGTAGGGTAACATGAGCCCGATTAAATGATGGAAAGAAAACATAACAAGAAAGTTGTAAGAAAAGAAACATTTATTTGTGCATCGTTTGTACAGACTTACAAGAGATGCTCGACATGCCGACCATTTGCTAGAGTACATGCCTCACAACGACGTTGCATGGACAACCGGACTTTCTGGAATATGCCTGGCATTTCCCGGATGTTTGCGGGCGCAACCGATATGCGTGCTACAAGGTCTATAGTACTGGCAACAGGGGTCTCGTATACCATGTTTTTCATCGCACCCCCATACAAAGAAGCCGATTGGAGATGAATCCGATCACCGTGGTGGCCAATAAACCGGTACACCGAGACCAATCCATTGAGCTCCAAATTTTCCGGTCAGGTAACCACTCGCTTCATTTGCGAAATGTACTGGAGCGCCGTCGTGCTGGAACCACATATCAGACAGCTTTGCGCGTGAATGGGAGTTGTGGATACAAAGCGCCCCCCTACACCGCCATGCGTTCGTTTGCGCCTATGCTTTCCTATGTGAAACAGTCTTCTTATCCTATTCCCTACCTCCCCACCAAATATTGATGATGAATTCAGATACACCCAGTATATACAATACATATTACATATATATACAATACATATTACGTACAATACATATTAATAATTACAATACATATCACAGCATACCACATTTTATGTGACTGAATAAGAAAATTGAGAAGGAGTCTTCATATGCCGCCAAATACTCGTATTAAGCATTTTTATTTTCTTTTGCGTACTTATTTCATACAGTCAAACGAATTTTCGGAAAACCTGGAACTATCATCTTTAAAATCGAAAATAAAATTCCTTAATGAACCACTAGCCATACCATTCTTCTGGGATTAGATGCTGAATCCATATAAGTCATCATTTAAGCTCTATCTATAGACAGTCCTGAGAAATATATGTTTCAAGGAAATATTTTGACCGAAAGAAAAAAAAAACCGAATTTGTAGATATTTAATGAACACTCCGATTTACTTCAAAATTTAATTCTGAATTCATATCAGTCATCATCATATAAGCTCTTTATAGCCACTCTTGAGAAATAGACATTTCAAGGATTTTTTTAAAATCGGAAGTGGAAGTCCTTAGAAATCCTCTTAACTCCTTCTTAATTTGATGCTGAATCTGCATAAGTCATCATTAAAGCTATAGCAGATTTTGAGAAATAGATGTTTCATGGAAAATGTAAATTTTTTAATCGGAATTGACATCGCAAGAACCGGAAATGAAAATACTTAGTATCTTAACTCCCTCCAAAATTTAATACAGAATTTATTATCAGTCATCATCTAAGCTCTATCTGTAGAAGATCCTCAGAAATAAATATTTCAAGGCAAAATTAAGAAAATAACGTAATAAAATGTTTTCTGCCAATTATATGATTTTATTCTTTTTTTTTGTGCGAAAGAAAAATTGTTAACATCAGTAGAACACTTAGAAAGCTTAGAAAATAGCGGCGAGCATTTACTCATGGTTAATTACTAACAAGACATTCTTTCATTTGATAATAGAGGCCGTTTACGTATTTTCAGAACAATTTTGTTAAGAAATAAAAGTAAATTATTTAAAAAATAATTATTTGCAACAGATTATTATATAAAACTATATTATCTTCTGATATAGTTAAAGAGAGACTATATTAAAAATCTTATATGTAAACAAGCTTTGATCAAAGATTATGGTTTTACTCCTTCGGAAGAAAAATAATCATATGCTATAATTAAACAACAACGATTAATGACACATAAAGCATTGATTATGAAACAGTTTCCAACTGAAATGCAATTTCATTTAAACATTTCTAAAATGCGATACTGTGGCGTATAAAAAAGAAGTTACTATATTAAAGTGATATACAATTGCGGAAGTGATAACCCACCATAATTAATTTTTCGGTTTCTTATGTAGTAGTGAATAGTACATATGACCGCAACAGCCACCATATTAATTAAGTATATTGCCCGGTGTTTCTTCTGAAAAGCAATTTGTTTCATAATATAAAATTAATTCCACTTATCCAATAAACGTACATTAAATTGCTCAAACAATATTAATTGTTATTAATTTTATCATTAAATCTTATTTACCAAATTTATTAATTATTAACATAATAGTTACTAGAGCTGTTTTCGTGTTGTGACACTGTATGAATACTATTAATTTAATACACTGGCTACTGAGCCTTGAAAAGCTTTCCTAAAAATGTTTATGTAAATGGTTAGCTGATTAATCTTTGATGCCTCTCGATGGACCTGGACTCTTTGTCCGGTCATCTAACGTCCTCGCCCCCATTTTTGTTAGGAAACTGCATCTTCGATATTGTATTTTCGATACTGCATATTTGATTCGTGGTATTTATCGTCACACTATAGTTTTTATAGTAACAATAGCACACATCCACTTATTAAAGTCAAGGTAATTGGAATGTACTTCGTAAGAAAGTATAATGCCATGTTTTTCGTAAGAAAGTCATCTCAAGTCTCTGTACGTCATCTCAAGTCTCTGTATTTCATGTCAACACTAACTCAGGTATATATCTTTTACACAGACTCTAGTATGAGATACGAGTTGTTTTTCCCTTCTGCTCATTGGCTTTGGCGATTTATTCTGCCATTGGTTCCAGTTCTGTGGGTGGAGCTTACGTTAACCTCCATTAGGCATCTTTTTTTGTCCTGGAGTCTTGTTTGCGTCATAAAGTGCACGTATGTGGCGTGGCATTATATTGTTGGAAAATGACACCAGAATGACTTGCCATGATCACACGGCCACAGGATTTCATCAACATATCGTTGAGCTGTTAAAGTTGTACTCAGGATGACTAGGGGCGACCTGCTGTCGTAAGAGATATCAAACCACACCATCACACCAGGGGTAATAGCTGTGTGCCTGTGTAAAACAAAGGCTGATTGGGACCGCTGGCCCAGGCGCCTCCACGCACGTACCCGATGGTTGTCTGCTGAAAGACTGAAGCATGATTCATCGCTGAACACTATGCGATGCCAATCTGTTGGCAGCTATGATGCTCGACTACAACACCACTCCAAACGACTCTGTCGATGTTGTGGGGTTATGGGCAGACGTCTTAAAGGCTACCGTGAGCGTAACCCCACCTCAGCACAGCGCCGTGAGATGGTGGAAGGTACCATGAGTGGTATGGAAGAGGCTGTACCACGTTGGATGGCGGATAATGATGCCGTTGGGCCAGTTTGGGCCTGTCGCACAATCATCCGATCTTGTTTCGCATTTATGCACTTTGGCCTCCCAGAACCTTCATTCCACCGATGGGTTCCTTGCAGTAACCATTGCTGTCAGAACCTTTGCACAGCAGTGTCCTTTCGGTGCAGTTGGCGACCTATTACTCGGTATGACCAGCTAGCTTTACGCATCTCGACTATACGGCCACGTTCCAACTCGTCTAACTGCTTATAAGGTCTACGGCAACCTCGTAACGGCATTATTGGTTGTGTCTCCACGGAACTGCAACGTTGATTTTATCATTTGCATACTTGGTATAATACTTGGTAATTTGCATGTGGAATTTCGAGATGATCGGATTAGTTTTTAGGGGTGCTTCGTTTTTCTTTTGCAAAATAGCGTATTTCTTTTAATATTTTTGAGCTTTCGAAAAAATTGTTGGAACAATTGTGTCGCCTTTCCCGATTCGTTTAAACTGATAATCAATTGACTTCTAAAATTCACCCATTAAAATAGCAGTACAAAATTTCCTTGGATTTCATATATTTGTCTGAGAGATTTCTTGGCAACAAACTCGTCGATACCATTTAAAAGATTGTTAATACACATTCAGTGATCCCCTCCTTAAAAGCGCAGTGTCAGTATATCAGAGCACCAACTGCAACCCCAAGAGCTGAAAAAACTCGTGTATACTAACTAATTCGACCATGCTGAATCCAACTCTGAAATACTTTTTCAAAATCAACCTTTAGATCTGGAGAAATAGTCTCTCAAAGTTTGCTAGTTTAGTCTTTACAATCTCAGACTGAAGACGTTACCACAACATACTGCAATTGCATCGTCAAGAAATTTTCATGCCTGAAGAAATAAAAGGAAGAACTATATTCAGTTCATCGAGGTCATCAATTATGGAGATGAAGCCACCTCCATAATTCAGCTGAATAGAAAAATTAATAGTATGGAGAGGTTATTTCAATTTAAAAATTCAGAATATGGATATATAAACCACGGACCATGAAGTTAGAAAGACTTGCTTCCTGCTTTATCTTCAAATTCACTTTTTAAACAATCTAATTTATTCAAATTTTGTTTATAGATCGATTGATTGGAGCTGAATTGTATGACCCATAACATCAAATAGAGTTAGTCACTTTCCTTTCATGGTATGACCAGAATTTGAAAACTTCAAATATAAATTTGAGGCATTAAACTTGATACATTGGTTTGTTAGAGTCTAGGGCAGAGTAAATCAATTGCCTTATGTTAGGGGTCGGTATGGTATGCATGTTCTGATAGATGTCGTATAAGGAATATCAATATTGAATGGGAGTGGTATATGGATCACATGCATCTGTGGTTATTAGAAGCGGATAGAAGGATCAGCGAGAGTTGATGTCCGCCGGTTCTTGTTTCCCCTGCATGGTCATGGTGTACTTGGACGGGCGCAGACTTTACTGGTTTATAAAAATACGAGAGTAGTCGGACATTTCAAGACCTCACAGCAGTTTTCCTGTAAATATATAGTACTACCTATTATAGAGAAAATGAAAGCACAAAGATAAACGTAATTGAAACATTGTCTATCCGCATTTCATTCACAAAACTCGGAATCTCTTTCATTATTTAATTATTTATTTCGAACACCTATTCTTAGAAAATTTTCAGATTGTCTACTTCAGACTGTCTGTACTTTTATCGACCTTTGACGATTGCAAACATTTGCACCAGTTACATCCTGATTATCTTTTGTTAAGTAGAAATGAAATGCCTTCAAGTTAATCAAAAATAATATCGTAATTAAATGTGTTCAATATAAAAATACTTCGCTGATAAAATTATATAATTACATAATTTTAAATTGCTAATTAAACAAAATATTAAATAACTCATTAAAGACCATAACTGTGTGTGAGGTTTCTTAACATATAGATAACAAAAATTGATTTTATTAAATAACAACTTTCATTTTATATTTTACTCAAACACAGATAATTTAATAAATACATTCAAATGCAAATGTGGAAAGGTTTTGCAACAATGAAACTATTTTATTTTATAACACAATTCCTAACAGTTTGGCAGTTGTATTTTAAAACTCAGAGGGATAATCAGAATCCGAAAGAAAGCAATAAAAAGTTTACTCAATGTGTATTTTAAATATTCATATAGAACGTTATTTTACTAAAAACTGACTTTAGAGAGAATATTGGTAAAACATATTTAATTATTTATTATGTAAATATTACATTTGGAAAGTATTGATTTTTGTAGTATTGGAAAAACCGTTATACCCAGAGCGTCTTCTCTTCTTTTATTTCTCCCGAGAGCGTGTTTTGACAGTTTGCAAATTTTATTTTTCTATAGATAAAAGAGCAAACAACGGCCTTACTGCAAAATAGATTTTTCAACGTTGTCACCAAAATTGTCACATCACTTACCACATACATCGCTCTTGGTACACTCAACAAATAACTGAGATGGCTCAAAATAAAAAATCTGTTGTGGGCAGCACATGACTTTCCCTACAGACTCAAATTATTTTTATCTTTATTTATTTAATAATTCATTAAATTGATTTTAATTGTTCAAAACAACACGCATAATTATTTAAAATTAGACTGAATTTGCACTTTTAAATTAATTTTTATTTGGTAACTGGACATATTTTCAAAGGTGGTTTAGCGAAAAACTAAATTATCTCGAGCACGGGTAGTCCTAGAGTAATGTAGTTGGTTTTATTATTTTCTATAAGTAATAACATATTGGTAATTTAAATTACAAAGGACTGTTAATTTTTTATATATGTTGAAATTACAACAAAACATAACTCTTCAAATTAGCAACCTTAATCATTTTACGCGAGGAGCTTTTGTGTAATAATCTCAGCGTATACCGTAAATTTATTTAATAGGTTTCTGATGTGATATAAATTAAAAATTTGTCTCGTGGAAGTACGAATGGGTGCTGTTGGAGCTCGGTCACAGCATGCTGACTTGTAGCCTTTCTATAAAGCAAGATGTTATCACTGACATTTTTAAAACACCGGCAACTAATTTTAGCTTTGTTACCATCTCTACAAGAGTACTCTAACTGTTAACTGTATTTTTTTCTCTCTTACCCTTAGTTCTTCCTTTGAATTATTTTTGTATCGTCATTTCCCATAGATCTGTCCTCATTGGTGGGTATAGCCCCCTCAACCTTTGGTCTGATTAGGAGATAAAATTGGGGCGTAAATCGCGCCGATGGTCTGCCCGACAGATCTAGTACTTTTCGTTTCTGTTGATCTACTTCACGGTCTTTAAATATCACCAGTTATAGTGTCAAAAATTGGCGTCTCTCTGTATGATTCCATTGTTTGATGCCACCTTGACTATCTTCCTTAAAACTCGACTTTTACTCCTCTTGACATTTGATGTCCTGAATACTCTAGTGTCCCAAGATCAAAATTTCCAAAATCGCACAAATCTGACATCGCACTATGTAAAATTTTGAAGATATAAACTCGCATCCTTATGAGACTGAGGCAGTTGCGTGTTACGTAAGATCTGATTATTTCAAAAAGTTGTGAGAAATTTCCTGAGAATCAAGCAAGCCGAAAACTACAAATGTATAGGAAAACTTGTGCAACGTATTTAAGCACAAATAAAATAATAATCACTATGTCTTTAACTTGTGCTTAAATACGTTGTTTAAGTTTTCCCCATCCTCTGCATAAAATTTTTCTTACTTAAAGAAATGGTTATTGACCCTTGAAAACTATGCAGCTTTGGGTCGCAATATACTACTCAAAATACAGATTAGTACTTTTGTCTTGAAAATTGTGCCCATGGAATTCTCGAACCTGGTGAACACTCCCAGCACTTAGTAGTTCCTAACAATGATGGAAACTCGCTACTAAGGAAATGATGGAACTGAAGATAACTGTTGGACACTAAAAAAGAAGTTTTGGAAGCTGAACATAGCGAATAATCAACTGAAAGTTAGCGTGTATTATGTTGTTAGCGTGTATTATATTGTGTACATTATCAGAAAATATGAAGTTGCTATGCATATGCTTTTATTGACGTGGTTTCTCTGTTTTTTATTTCGAAGACTGCTTTTAGCTTCCAGAACGGGTTAATACTGTTTATTTATTTCAGGCTGCATTTTCGAAGACTTTACTTTAAAGCTATTATTATGGTAGTCTGAGCGATTTCATTTAAATTTGATTTATTTACTGCACCTACCATACACAGTGTATGTAAAAGAAGAGTATTGTGATGGCATGAGAAATACGACTTTTGGATTTAGATGGACGAATACATTTTGAATATCCCTAAGTAAGAATCAACCATTCTTTCCATTATGTCTTCATGTCTGTCTGTGAGTTTGTGGCCAATACATATCTCGTACAAATTGAGTAAATCGGTTTCCATTTTATGGCAATTTTTTATTCAAAATATTATTATAAATGCATAAGTTTGTTTAAAAATACTACGAATATAAATATTTTGTATAGGATTTTTTACTTTTAAAGATAATGGCATAATATGAATTGTGTGTCATAATATGTTCCTTAAATAAGATTACAAAGCCTGTGACACGTGTGAAATTTATTATTGTTAAGATATGCTCAGATAGTACGAACTACTAAAAAAAATATATGTTTGTTTTCCCGTCACTTGAGGGCAGCATATAGCATGTGCATTGTTTAAGAAACATTTAAAAATGATGATTTAAAACATTTATGAAAACGTGGTCAAACTTTGAGATCTGTAATGTGATAAGATTTCTGCAAGTTCAGGACATAAAACCAGTTGAAATTAATCAACAACTTGTTTAGATGTATGGACTTAATACCATGTTACTTAAGAAGGATTGGATTAGATGCAAAATGTTTAATAACGGCAGGGCACCCACTTTAGAGCCCTGATCAGACATCCAGCGAATTTCGTCTCTTGGGAACTTTGAAGAAGAGGAATGCGATAATGAACCGACAACCAAGTTCAAGCTGTGATGTCTCAGCTCAGGACCTTTACATCGATTTCTGGTTGGGGGCGCGGTAGCCCATTGGTTAGCGCGCTGGAGTTGCACTCGGTAGGCCCTGGTTCGATTCCACCCACTGCCAAAACTGCCGCCGTGTTCATGCGGAGTACGATCACGTTAAACATGTGGGTCCGAAAGTCCTTCTGAGAGGTTGGTGGTAGGGGAAGGAGGGTACGGACCCTGTGGATGCCTCCCCCACTGGGTTCCGGTCTAAATTGGGTGGCACTTCCCGACCGTCCAAACAGTTACCTTACACCTTTATGGTAGGTCGGACGGTCTGGGTTTCAACAACAACAACAACATCGATTTCTGGATATACGGAATCCATGTCCCAGTGTAGCAAATGCCTGGACAAGTATGGAGAATATCTAGAAATTAATGTGTGTTTATGTAAGTTAATGGTTATCTTTATAATGATATAATAATAAATGTATTCATACCACAAGCCTCGTTTCCATATTTCATGAAACGTCAAAGAAGCAGACATGCAGTGACAAAACGGCACTCCACTAAAATGAACGAATGCAGACGATTTAAAATGTTAAAATGTCGGTACATGTTTCACATTTATTTTTGACAAAATACCTGAGCCAAACTTTTCTGAATTATAGATTTTATGAAATCATTCTAAACTAATTTCCACTTATTTTATTTCTGGTTCAGTTGACAAAAGTTGTTGCATAAAAGACAAGTCAAAAGCAAAAGTAAAATTCAAGCAGAAAAATTATTTTCGTAGTTCAAAACCGTTAATTTAGTTGTTAAAACTAATCTCGGTGGCTAATACTCGGTATACGAAGCGTAAAACAGGCGGTATAATTATTGCTTCACATAAAACTTTTGACAAATATTGTACCAGGGATAACCTTCGTGATAAAGTCCGCACTCTCTATCATCAGCAAAATTTTGAATAACTTGTTTTCGTTTTATTGCTAAGCTATTTTTCAATCACAGAACAAGCACGAAATATTTTAAATGATATTTTGAGCGGATTATTTCTAATGATACATTTGGGTTTTCCAATTTCAGATTCAAATATTTTGTTATTTGTTAATTACACACGTAAATTAAATGCAGAGTGATCAGTTATTTTTTATGCTACTATAGTGCGTTCTGATTCGGTTTCTCTGAATTTTCAACTTTCACATCGATTTGATAATGCTATTAACATAATTAATTAGGAAATTCTTTAAGCATCCCAATGACTTTGTAAGGAAAGGTTCGTGCGTGTTCATTTATACGCGTTAGGTCTATAGTCTGCCCTCGAACTATAGTAATGTGACCATGTCTGATCGTATAAAAGTGCCTAGTAGAGTGTCTAAAACGATATGATAAGAAATCGATACAGACGGAAGAGGCAGTTATGGATTGCCTAGTGAGTAGGAATCGACCCGAAAGTTACATTTATTTCAAACAATATGGTTATTAATAAATGAGAAAATAGGGTACACAGGAATCTAATATACAGTCTGTTCAAACTGTCCACCGTCAGCGACAATATATATTTGAATTCGCGAACAAGTAATACCTTCTACTT
Organism: Amaurobius ferox; assembly: GCA_951213105.1. NCBI lineage: Eukaryota > Metazoa > Arthropoda > Arachnida > Araneae > Amaurobiidae > Amaurobius > Amaurobius ferox. Next base: position 20,179,311 of record OX578142.1, on the reverse strand, counting down.
TGACAAGCATCGTTTTACGGTACACTGATGATACGACGTTTTTATCGTATTTCGTGTATTCCTACTAACTTAATGGTATTCTACACGTTTGTAATTCACCTTCTTATATCGCGCATTATTGTCAACTTTTTTGGTATAGGGTAAATCCCGCATAGATGACGCACTTTTTTTTAAATCAATATTCTGAGACCCATGAAAGGGGTGCACAAACAAAAAACTATATATTACATACATGTATATTATGCTAAAATAGATTTTTAAATTTTTAATAATCAATTATAATTTATTTTGTAAAGTCCTGCATTGCGGCATCTCTCCCGGATGAGTCAGATGTTTTGCCACACCATAAGATAGACTCTCCGATTTTAACATAAATGCATTTTAATGGATGTACCAAATACTTTTCTTCAAAAAATATGTATATTTAAATATAAAAGGATAGAAACACTGAAATTGCAATTTTGTAAAATATAAAATATTGACTAAATTTGAAAAATGTTTGCTTTTTTATTTTGAACTCAGTTTAAGAATACAATCAACACAGACAAAAAAATCTGATGTGGGCAACACATGACTTTCCTTATATAATGTAATGAATTTACTACTTTTACAGTAAAAAAAAATAGGTTTTTCTTATAGTAGATACTAATATTCTTTTCAAGATATTGAATTTTCGACAATTAGTCGCCATTTTTATCCATTTGGCGAGATTTTCGTTACTTTTGTGGCAACATTTCAAAAAGTCGCCAAGTTGGCGACATTCCGCCAAATTCGTCGCCAAAATCTCGCCAAGCGTTATGCACTAAGAAATAAGTTATTCTTACAGCAGATAAATGACTATTGGCGTTCAAATACAAAAGTATTACTCAAAGTATCTTTTTTCATAACGAGCTAGATCCACGAGAATGATGTCACCCAATTTATCGCATGGTATTACAAGTAGTATATATACACACGTATGAGCACACCTATATTTTAAATACTAAAAACTATATTTTATAGCTTATTTTTATCTTTTTATATAAAAAAAAAAAGGTCTCGATCCATTTTAATATTAAAAACATGATTTTATATTAAAATAAGACCTTTTTTACATTTAGACCAAATTTTAACTTTTTTTAAGATAAATGCATGAAAAAAGAGATCAAAAGATAGGCCGCTCCATTTTGGAGCTACCTTATACATAGGATGAAATTAAATAAATGCGTGAAAAAAGAGGACTTCTAAATGAATAGAAGTCCTCTAAGCTTTAAAATAAATGGGGGGACCGTTAGTCCCCCCATAAAATTACGGTGAAAAAAATTATTTTCAAAGTTTTTTTAGAAAATAAAAAGGATTTATATGAAAAAAGAGGAAATGAATCCTCTAAATAAACTTTAAAATAATCTTAATATAAGATCTTCATTACAAAGTGACTCAAAATATATTGAAACGTAATTTACGGACGTGTTTTTATAGAGATGAACAGATAGAAAGGCTCTTTAAGCTTTCTCATATCAGAAGCAAAAAAAAAATAAAAGTGTTTATCGACACAGCGAAGTTTTATCACTTCTCTCCCAAGCGTGAATGAATGTTGAAGATTTATTTGATAGATGGCAGCACTATCCAATGTACCAATCTAAAATAAAATATAGTAAAATTCAGCAAAACCCCCTTCCCCCGTAGACCTTTTCTGATCTTAAATACGTCTCAACACGTTGGGGGTTAAGGTCTACGGGGGGGAAATCCTTTTCTTTTTCTTAGGACTCCTTATCAGCCAGGCTCCTTTTTCAACACAGCCAGGAACTCTCTCCAGAATATCAACACAGCCAGGAACTCTCTCCATATTATTCTATGACTGAAATAGACAAGGAATATACAATTAATATACTATATATATATATAGACTAATACTAATTAAATCTAATTAATTCTAATAAATAACGTACGGATCATATATTCACAGTGCACATGGAGATTTGAATCAGGATCTTTCTGATAGTAGACTAAGACTTTATCCATTCAGCCAACCCCGGGGCAATAAAACATCTATTTTTTAAAAATATAAACATGACATAATAATTTTTAGTCGAAAAAAGTTAACATCTAAGACCTTTTCGACTAAAATAGAGTTTATAAATAATATAAAATATAGAAGGAAAGTTTAATATATACACAAAGTACTATAGTTTAATATATATTAAAAGATATATTAAAAGAATTACTAGTGCTGCCATCTATAGATATAATATACACTTAGAAAATCATCACTTTTTCTCAAAATTATAATATGACTTAAAAATACTGTTCCACCGTTTGATTCTCTTTTCTAGAGATTTTTTAACTCTTGAGAGTATTAAGCTTCCTCTAATTCATATTCATATTTATCATTAATCATACCTGAATACTTAAAAATATATCTACCTTTATTGATTTTATATATAGATTCATCAGAAAGAATTCCATGCTTATTCGCTAAGTAATAATACTTTTCTATATTCTCCACATATAACTTAGCGATTACTGTATCTCCATATTTCGTTTTAATTTTTTTCAATGATATCAGATCATATTTTCCAGGATATAAATCATTTAATTTAAACGTCTTAGGATAACCTCTCAGTCTATTGAACTCTTCCATTTATTAGTAAACATTTTTTTATAAACTAAACATTATAGGGGGATAGTCATCCCCCCTGAATTATAGAGATATTAAGAAAGATTTAACACTCTAATATATTAAAAAAAATCATATATTGACCTTTATATTTTATTGATTCAACTAAGGTACAATATTTAGTAGGATATAAATCATTTAACATCCATTTCTAAACATTATATGATATTAAGAAAGTTTTAGATTTAATAAAATAGCTCTAATATATTAAAAATGCACTGACTTGTGCACTGCAGAGAATTTTATGACATTATTTTTTCCTCTTTAGAAAGCGCGTTGATTGATTTGCGCCGGGTGTGAAAGATAAGGATTGCTCATCTTTGTACTCGCGGCGAATTTGAACGGTTTTAAGACTTATTGTTTTTCTCAGTTACAAAAATGACTCAAGTATCTTATATATAGCGAATCGGCACAATATTTAGTTTTTTCAGGATATAAAACATTTTTTATAAATTCATGACCAATAGAACAAATTCTTTGAAATAACATATAAAACTCCTAATCCTTTCAATTTAATATCTTCATTTTCTTCTTTTTCAATTAATTCAGTTAACCTTTGAAAACTTTCTGATAATAGTTTTTTATCATATTTTATATCATACAATTCATTACAAAGATAAGTCATATAGTAAATTTCTTCAGAATTTGTAAAATTTAAAGCTCGAATATCACCTAAGAATTCATCCATTTATTAGTAAACATTTTTATAGTGTCCTAAAGCTCTAGTATTCATACCATCTTCTAATATAAATCTTTTATCATCTTTTGCTGATAAAGCTATCTTGTTCACTTGAATTGAATACAATTCATGTTTCTTACTTCTAATTAAATTCTGTGTTCTATATTGATCTTTTTTATTTAATAAACAGTCTTTATAATCTTCAAATGATATTCTGTTTTTAACGGTACTAGTCTTAGTACCTTTAGACTTCTTAATCTCAAAATTTTTATCTTCAACACTCTGTTTTTCTAATCTTATTGAATATATTTTACTTCTTAAACCTACAAATTCTTCCATAATCACACCGTTATTTTCATCTTTCATTTTACCTAATACTTTTTTATTACATCTAGGCATATTATACAGATTATTGACTTGATAATCAGATGTATCGAAATAATCAATCATAGACTTCATATCTTCATAAAAGTCATCTGTTTTAATATCATATATAAAACTATCTGTATCCATATATAATAACTTAATATTATCTTTATATCTCGGTTTCATAACATTATAATGAAAATCATACATTAAATGTTTAGATAAATCTAATATACTCATTCCAACATAAATCGGTTTATTAAAATATAGTTTTGTTTTTTTCATATGAACAGCTACCAAATTTTCATCAAAAATAGTTCTACATTTGAAATTAGGTTTAGCAATTAATTTTTTAACTTGATCATAATTACAACATAATCTTACATCGATTCGTTTTCTTATATCTTCCATAGTTTTTCCAAATATGGAATTATTCATTAATTTATAAAAATCTTTCTCAAAATCATTAGCAGCTTTCTTTCTCATTTCAGTGTTTAAATCTATATATTTTTTTAACCAATTTGATTGTTTAAATTGCAATACTCTATGTACTCTTACAGCCTTTAAACCCATTTTCAAATATTGTTTTAAACTTCTATAATGAACTACATATTTCTCTTTATCATGTAAAGTTGTTAATAACTTACCTTGTTTCTAATTTTCGGGAATTCTATTTTCAGGACACAATGGTAAATCTGAATGATAATCATGTAACTCTTTTGGATATCTTAAACTAATTTCAAATATATATCCAATCTCATCTTTTATTTTATTATTATATAATTCACGTTTAACGTAATTTTTTTCATAATCATTACACCATTTAAATTCTCCATATGGTAAATATTGACTCATAGCCCATCCATATAAATTATTAGCATCTAAATACATTAAATAATTGGATTCTTTACTTTTATCATAATTTTTCATATATTTATTATTTGCTTTTCCATATCTATTACAACATTGTGAAACACCCCCTCTTAAACCTTTTTCTATCATGAGAATCATATCATAATCATTTAATAAATCTAATTTAACATTTGTTATTTTTAACATTGCATCCCAAGATAAACCAGGAGCTGTAAAATACCAATCTGGATCTAATTTATAAGTTTTTAAACAAACATCTCTAAAATTTTCAAATACATCTGTTAAAATTAATACATCTGTTTTAACATATAAATCTGTATATTCACCTAAATTTTTTATATTAAATTCTTTCCAAACACGTTGAGCATGTTTATATTCTTCATCAGTTATATTACATTCATTCAATTTATTATAAAATTTATCTTTTGAAGGTAATTCTGTTTCTTTGTATTTATCTCTAGAATCCATATAATCATAGGGATATACACCTTTTCTTGTAATGAGATCTAATTTATCATCAGGAAAATGTAATGATGTCTCTCTAAATTTAGATTTTAAGTATTTAATATATTTCATTTTTCGTATTTTTGGAGGATATCTATTTATTTCATTCTCTGGTCTCAAGTTTTTTGATAAATTATCTAAACTGCAAGACATAAATTTAAATGAATCAATAAATCTCAATTTCATACCTCCTATTTTTTTGCTGAAAGATATATATTTTTCTTCAGTATTAGGTATAACATCTATTTTTGATTGATCAAATCCAAGTTCTTTTATAAACAAATGAGAATCATAACCTGTTAAATTATGAATTTTTACTGGAATAAATTTTGGAATTTGATAATTTAAATTACAAACATTATGAGCTGGACCTCTATATTTTCCAGTTATATGACAATGATCAATTACTTTTTCATCATTTAAGATTTGATTTTCACATATATGACAAATATTAGTTCTTTTATAATGATTTTCATCGAACTCTATCATTGATTTGATATTTTCATATTTTTTAGTTTTGTCTTCTATCATTTTTTCAATTTTAAGAGTATCCTCTTTTAACATAGATACAAACTTTTTGATTGTATCTGGTCCTCTATAAACAACAGGAGGTTTAAAGTATTCATTTTCATATTTGATATAATAACAAAATGCATCTGCTACATGTTTTTGATATTTCACAGTATATGATTTAGTTTGATCTAGCTCACATGTATCAATTTTAGGTAAGAGAGATTCAAAATCAGCATATATAGTATATGGTACTCTCATTTTTCTTTCATGATTTTTAAATTGAATAACTTCATCTTTTTTAGGCATATTAATTGTGACAGCATCTTTACAGTATTCCACATGTATCTTTAATCTTTCCTCAGAATAAAAATAATTTAAACATCTATCACATAAAAATATATGATTATTAGTAATTTGTGATCTGATCAAACTATTCATATTTTTAATCCAACAATAATGATCTTTCATATAAAACAAGTTTACATGTTTTTCTAATTTATTGTTAGTTATTCTAAGTGGATAAATTGAACCATCATAACTATAAACATTTACAGATATATTATTTAGTTTTTCAAATTTCTTAATATTATCTAATGAAACAGGAAAATCAATACCTTTAAAATGTAATTCATCTTTATATTGCTCATATTTTGACACTCTTTGAGGATTTTTTTTTACAGGATGAATTGCTGATAATATAGACCACATAAAACATTTATTATCTTTATTTTTTACATTTATTATGGCTTGTTTAGATTTAATTTTTTCAAGTAAATCAATATAACTTGATCCTCTCAAGGGTTGATACTTATTTATTCTCAATTCCAAAAATTTAATTTCTTCAAGACTCCAACCAGATCCTTTTGATATAAAATCATCAGATTCATTTATTAAGTTGTCAATAACATAATCATAAAAAGTATGTAAATCATTAGATTTTAATATAATTTGATTCTCAGTTTTGAATGTAAATTCTTGAATTTCTTCATTCAATTTATACAAACAAAACAATTTAAAATTTACCTTTATTCCATTAAATTCTTTCATAATATGCTTTATTTTTTCTATTACAACCTTTCTTTTCTCTTCTAAAAATTCTAGAGGGATTTTAATATTATTAAAATTATTAATTCTATATGATCTTAATCTAGATTTATAAGCAGTTTCATATTCCTTAATTTCTACATTACCTTCATCTAATGCTTTTTTATGTTTTCGACTTGATATGTGATTATCAAAATGTTTATAATATATACCGCAAATAATACATTTTCTTTTTTGTTTTGATCTTTTAATCATTAAGTCTTTCTTTATATGTTCTTCTTCATCTTCATGATATTTACCACATATACGACATTTTCTATCTTCTGTAAATAACTTTTCAAGATTTTCTTCTACTGTAAATACATTTTCTTCAGGAAAGACAGATTTAAAATCATTTTTATCAAATCTTAAATTAAAAGAATCAAAAATCTTTTTAATTTTTTTACGTTTTTTAGGTTTATCAATAAATATTTTTTTCTTTTTTTCCAAGTATGCTGACAAATCTAAATTTAATAAATCTACTAAAACAGGTTTATATTCACTTGTTTTTCTGATATATTTAGTTAATAATTTAATTAAATCAACCTTCTTACAACCTTTAGGTTGTTTAATATTCAATTGTTTTACTACTTTTCTAAGTTCACCAATAGTCTTTGACTTCAAACCAAATATATCCTCATTAATAACTGTAAATAATTTTTTAAGATTCACTTCTGTTTTAATCTTTTTTTCTTCTTTTAGCTTAAATTCCTTATTATCAAATTTCAAATTAAAAGAATCAAAAACCTTTTTAATTTTATTACGTTTTTGAGGTTTTCTAATAAATATTTTCTTCTTTTTTTCCAAGTATTTTGATATATCTAAATTTAATAAATCTACTAAAACATATTTATATTCTCCAGTTTCTTTTATATATTTAATTAATAATCTAATTAAATCATTCTTCTTACAGTCTTTAGGTTGTTTAATATTCAATAATTTTACTACTTTTCTAAGTTCACCAATAGTCTTTGACTTTAAGTTGATCTCCATTTATTAGGAAACATTTTTTACAATACTTTTTCCATGCTTACTGTGATAAATACTTTTTAAATGTCTCTTTTTATGTGTATAGGTATATTGCATACCACATTCACATTTAAATTTTTTATATTTGATTATGGAATCACAACATTTGCAATGACTTTGGAAATAAATTTTTTCATTTCTATGATATATGTAAAACTCATTTACTGATTTCATAGTCAAACAGTGTATACACTTTTTTGTAAGCTCCATTTATTAGGAAACATTTCTTGAAATACTTTGTAAGAAATCATTCCATATTTTTTCATATTTCTTTTTAACTTTTTGAACTTTTATATTATTTTCAATATTAAAAATATCACAAATCTTTTTCATAAAATAGTAATAGTTAATTGATTTCTCATAATACATAAAATCTAAAAATTTTAAAAACATATCCTCAACTTCTTGAGAAATATTATATCTCCTTCTTAATCGATTAAAATAACAAACTCTACTATTATATCTTTGTTTTAATTTTTCGTAATCGATAACATAAAAATATTCTTCTTCTTCTGAATCATAGATTAATTTCATCTTATTCATTTATACTAATTCAGATGTCCAACTATTAAATTCATCCGGATATCCTAGCCATTTTACATAATACTTATTTCCTTTCTTTTTTATGATTTTTTCAATTTTATATACATCATCTTTTTTATTATATTTTACCATTTCATTTTCATAAAAAGTTCCTTCAATTTCTTTACTGTTTAAATCTTTTAATCGATAAGTAATTGGATCTGTTTTCAATACTTCAGAAACTATAAAAATCTCTTCAGTGAATGTAGAATCATCTACTTTCCTGAATGTTTTCTTAATTGTAGATATTCTAACAGTATCTCCTATCTTAAATTTAGGTTTTTTCATGATCTTTTTAGTATATAAATTTTTATAAACTTGAGATTCATTTTCTCTAGCCTCAACAGGTGTCATTTTTATTGATCTATGATATGAATTGTTATAATTTTTAAGTAATTTGGGTAATACATCAATATATCTTTTAGTATTGTTAGCATGCATATATTTTATAATTTTTTCTCTTATACTTCTATTAAATCTCTCAGCTATTGCAGATTTTATTTCTTTATTTTTAGTTGTAAACCAATGTATATTATTATCTTTAAATAATTTTTGTGTCTGTTTTCCTGTAAATTCAGTACCTTCATCTGTTAAAATGAATTTTGGTATTCTTTCTTTAAAAACTTGTTTAAAACCTTGTACTACTTCTTCAGATGTTTTTCTTTTTATAGGAAAAGCCCAAGCATATTTATTAAAAGCATCTATAACCGTTAACAAATAATTAGTTCCATTATTATATTTACTATAATTTTTTATAAATAACAAATCAGCGTCAAATTGATTATTACTGTTTGGAACATAAACTCTTCTTCTTTTAAATTTACGAATGACAGGTTTATATCTAGTATATACATCTTGTTCATGTAAAAATTCTTCAACATTAGGTAACCCTGTTTTTCTTTTCAATTCATTAATTCCACAATAACCTGTTTCTGGATTATAATATGTCTCTTTTAACTCCCTAAAAAAGTATTCTTTTTACTTCCACAAATAGTACAGATACCTTTACCAACTGGTTTATTATTTTTAGAAGTAGTTTTATGATAATTTTTAGTTGGGGTTTTATCTTTACACTTGACACAATATATAGAAAGACCTAATCCAAATTTTTTTTAACTTTAATAATAGGTTTAATAATTCCTCTAGCTAATCTTTCTTGAAATGTTGGATCTTGTATAGCATTTAAATTATCTATTAATTTTTGATCAGCAACATGTCTCAGTTTTGTATCTTTTGTTTTATTGTAATCAATATCATGTTCTTTACATGCTTTATCAACTCTATTTATTCCAGGATCACCTCTTTTTAATCTTTTTTCTAATTTTGTATTTGGACCACAATATTGATATCCTGGTAAATGCATTTCTGGAAGATTTACTTTATCTTGTATCCATCCAACAATATCACCACCTTTCTTTTTACAAACCATTTATTTAGAATGAATAAATTTATATCCATTCAATTGCATTTGTTTTACATATTTTTCAACTGGATTAAATTTTAAACTTTTTATGACATCCTTTTCTCGCATATAAATTTCTTCTTCTGTCATATTTTTAGCTTTAAACGAATTAATGAGTTTTTTATAAAAATTATAACAATGTCTATATTCTTCTTTCCTTTCTGCAATTTTTAATGTAAGAGCTATGGCTTCTACTATACCAACTGATAAACTTAAAAATGCAAGAGGTAGAAAGGCTATTGCTGATAAACCTGTTCCACTTAGAATAACCTTACTTACTGATAATGAAATACTTATCTTTTGATACAAATTTCTACTCTTTCTGTAAACATATAATCTTTTTTCTAAATATACATCCATTTATATAGGATTAAATTTTTTCCTGTATCTCATTTCAGGATTCACTAAATCTAACATAAAAAAATCATATTTTTCTTGAACACTTTTATTATACATTTGTTTGAATTCTTCAGTACTTAATAAACCATCTATCTCTCTTATAATCTGTTGAATTTCTTTAGATTGTAGAGTGAAAAATATATCGTAATTACAGTTCCTTCTTATATTGATAGGTGTTAAATAATATGACTGAGTTAAATAAATAAAGGATGCGTTTTTCTTTCTACCTCTAATAAATAATTCTTCGATGTTTTTTTGATCTTTCTCAATCACACAATCATCAAAAATAACTAAATTCTTTAATGTAGGATTTAAATCATCTACAGTAATAAAATTATGATCTGAAGAAAATAATACTTTTTTTTTTAATTTATCATAAAATTTTAATAATCTTTTCTTATTCTTTATATTCTTACATTTCAAAATATCTTCTCTTTCTATATCTTCAAACAATGTATATTTTTCTTGTAATTTAGAATATTTAGGTTCGTATAAATCTTTTGCACATATATATATAATGTATCAAAAAATAATAAATCATAAATCAAATTTAACAGTAAATTTGTTTTACCTGAACCTGAAGATCCTACTATAAGTAATCTAAATCGATGTTCAGGTAACAAAGGATGTTGTTTAGGATCAGGTAATTCTTCTGGTTCTGTGTAATCTTTAATTTTTATCATAATTTACTAGCAGTAAAAATAAAATTTGCTGCAGTAAAAAAATTAATATTATATAAATGAACTTAGAAAAAGAACGGAAACACAAGATTTTAAAGCAAATAAAAGATTCAATTAAAATAGTAAAAATAGAAAAAGAAATAAGAAAGAATAATGAAGATCAACTAAAAGAAAAAATAGGTATTCAAAAAACCTTAGAGGAATTTCATAAACCAGTCACTCAAGAAATTGAAAAATATGAAAAATCAAATAAAGAAGTTGTGAAAAGTATTCAAAATGTTGTAGAAAATATTACATTTCCATCTATAGAAGAGCCTATTGAAGCTGTGAAAGAATTAGTATCTTATAATTATGATATCGATCAAAATTTAAATTTAAAATATTTAAAAGAGGAAAAATTATACAGACCGTCAGTATTTTTAAATGATCAAGAAAAATTAGAGGAGATGTATGGAAGAGCTAAACAGTTAAAAGAAGGATTATCTAAGAAAAGAGGTAACTTAAAAAGTACAATTTCTAGGGCTAAAAATTTTTCAGAGGAGGAATTAAACCAGAAAAAGAATGATATAAAAGAAATTAAAAATAAAGAAAATATGTTGCAAAATTATATGCATAGATTAAATATGATTCGAAGTAGTAAAGAAATGAAGGTAGGTAAAGGATTGAATGTATTATCAAATTTAACAGAAAAAATATGTAACGGAAGTAAATCAAAGAAATTGTATAATCAAGTAACTTTATTGTTAGATGTGTTATTAAAAAATAAAGAAATGACTTATAATGATGTACAACGATATCATAAACAATTTCTCTGTTAATAAATGATAAAATATAAAGTTTATTTGAGTGAAGGTCAGAAAAATAAACTTAAATCAGCTTTTAAAAATAAAGTAGAAGTAACATTACAAATAGATAAATCTAAAACTCCTAATCATGAGATGTATTTAACTAAAACTCAAATTAATCATATTAATGATAAAAAAAGAATTACAATTAGTAAAACTCAATTAGATAAAAATGGAGGATTTTTACCATTTCTAGCAGCACTTATACCCTCTTTAATAACCGCTGCTAAAATTGCAGTTCCAGCATTAGCAACAGGTGCTTTACATAGATTAGCTAGTTCAGCTGTGCAAAAAAAGGGGTCTGGGAAAAAAAAAACTTGGAAAGGGAATATATCAACAGTGGGAATTAGCGACAAAATGATTATAGAAAATATGAAAAATGAAAAAGGATTTAGAGGTGTGTTTACCTCCGATTTATTACCTAAAACAACAGGAAAATTTGAAAATGGAATCATTAATTTAGATGTATCAACAGGTCCCGGAACTCATTGGGTTTGTTATTATAATGATCCTAAATATAAATATGTGGAATATTTTGATCCGTTTGGTGAATATGACAATATGAAGAAGGACTATATTCCTAAAAATATTAAATCATTTCTTGTTACATCCAATAAAAAAATAGGTTATAATGATAGTTTTTTACAGAAACCTTCATCTGTGAAATGTGGTATATTTTGTATGAAATATATAAGAGAGAGGAATAAAGGTATATCACCTAAAAATGTTCTCAAATCATTTCCTACACAAAAACCTAGTGACTATAATGAAAATTTTGTTATGTATAAATGATAATATTAAAATCTGAAGGTCATGAGAGATCAGAGGAATTTACTGTAAATTTTATTACACCTCTTAAAATAAAAAAATTAGCTTTACACTCATTCTCTATGGAAGTTTCCTGGTTTAATATAAGTAAGAATTATGGAAATAACATATTTAGATTGTATACATTAGACACGGATATAACAAATACTATATCAAATGGTAATTATACTATAAGAGGATTAAATGAGTATATGATGAAAATATTCGGTGAGGATCCACCTGTCAAATTTGGTATTATTGAAGCAAGACAAAGAATATCTATTAAACTGAAAAATGGTTGGATAATAGATTTTACAAAAAGTAACTTTCATAAAATTATAGGCTTTTTAAATCCTACATATGGAAGTTATGATGAAGAAACAGAGGTTGAAGGTGAACATATTGCTGATATATCTAATGGAAATGATAATATTTATATTCACTGTGATGTTGTAAAAGGATCTTTAATAAATCAATATAATTCAGAAGTCATATATTCTTTCACTAATAAAAACCCTCCAGGTAGTATAATTTCAAAAGAATTTAATAATTGGATATTTTTTCCTGTTAAAGTAGATCCTGTTGAAAGAATAAAAATGAGGATTACTAATCAAAAAGGTGAATTAATAGATTTAAATAAAGGAGCTGTAGAATTTAATTTTATTTCTTCTTAAATAAATGAATAGAAGAAAAAGTAAAAAAATACAAGGATTTTTAAAGGTTTTATTGAAACCTAAGAATATATTAAATGAAATATTTTCTATGAAAAAGAAAGGAGGTGGTTTAAAAATTCTTCCTAAATAAATGATTTATGATTTAAGTGATACTCGTTATTATTATAATGATCACATTAAAAGTTATGAATTAAGAGAAATTCATCCAAAAGAAAATAGTTCAGATGAGAATGCCACCTATGTTTTTCATATTAATGATACTAAAGCTAAAATTTTATATTCTAGAGGATATCTTGAACTAAAATTAAAAATTACAAAAAATGATAAATCATCCATTGGAAACGAAAATGTGAGTCTAGTAAATGGTGGAGGTTTTATCAAAACTTTAAAAGTACATATAGGAGATACTGAAATTGAATCAAATACACAGTCAAATTTTTCAATCATGAATTATGTTTTAAGATTAATTCATTATACTCCTGATTATGTAACATCACAAGCTCAAAATGAATTTTTTTATCTAGATACATCTGATTCAGCTGACCGTAATGAGTTCAAATATGATGGTACTTTAGAAGATACTACTAAAATAACTGAATTTTTTAATAATTTGAAAATGAATAAAGATTATAACGAAGGATTCGTAAAGAGATGGGAACTAACGAAAGATAGCAATGTCATTAAAATATGGACACCTTTAAAAGATATAATCGATTTCTTTAGAGAATATGAAAAGATAATTTCAGGTTTTGAAGTGAAAATAGAAATTCAAAGAAATGAAAATAAAAATATGATATATACTAATATAAGAAACGAAAATTATAAGGTAGTAGTTGAAGGTTTAACCTTACATTTACCTTATATAGAATTAAAAAATTCTGCAGAAAGTTTGTTTCTGGAATCATATCTATCTGATAAAGATATAGAGGTAAATTGGGATCGACATAGATTTAAGATGGTAGGCCCTTATAGAAGCAACAGCGGATCTGTGACAGCAACAACAGCGTCAGATGAAGTTTTAAGTGTCTATGTTATTCCTCAATATGTTGAAAGAGATAGTAATTATGAAAAAAATAATATGATATTTGATCATATAGATATGACAGAATGCTGGTTGATGATTAATAATAAACAAGTTCCTCTTATGCGTTATAAAACAAATTTTGCCAATAAAGATTATATTCGAGTGTATGAAACTCTTTTACATGAAGGACTTTACGATAATAATACAGAAACAGGACCTTTGATAAATAAGGAGAATTTTGGTAAACTGTATCCTATTTTTCCTTTTGACTCATCAAATCATGAAAACTATACCGATTTAAATAATTTAGATATTGAATTTAATTGGATAACGAATAGTCAAAAGGAATATAAGTTTTATTTTATTTTTAAAGAAAGAAAGAGATGTTTTATAAATTTAAAAAATAAAACTATAACAATGGTTAAGAGTTTAAAATCTTAAAATTAAATAAATGAATGCTTATTATCCACCTTATGATGATCTAATGAAAGAAGGACCTATTGGACCTCCAGGTATAGGTTTTAAATTAATGAATGATGGAAATTATGATATGGAAAATAGAATTTTAAAAAATTGTGAAAATCCTATAGATGATTTAGATTTAACCACTAAAAGTTTTGTTTTGAATAAAATAGAGAATAATCATCATGAATTGAGAGATCTTATAAAAACTAAATATGATGAGGGTTTTTAACCTTTACTGAAGAAACAGGCAAGAGAATAAAAGAATTAGATGAAACAACTTTACATTCTTCAGAAGGAAAAGCTTTTGATGCAAAAGGAAAAAGAATAGGAAATGTTGCAGATCCTAAAGATGAAAAAAATGTTGTGAATAAAAGATATTTTGAAAAAAATTCGTTAATATTACAGAATGATAAATTTGATGCAAACAATAAAATAATTACAAATGTTTCTGAACCTGAAAATGATAACGATGCTGTCAATAAAATATATTTAGACAATAGAGATATCTGGGTTACCGTAGATGATCTTATTTTTATAGATGAAAAATTTACAAAAGTAAATTTCAATATGATGAGTTCTAAATTACTCAATCCTGAGATGCGATTAACTACAGATATGTATATGAAAATATCTATATATATAGCTATATATGTAGAAAATATATATATATATGATAAAAGTCCACTGATATCTCTAGAAATCAATGGTAAGGAAATTTTAAATGCTAATACAAATACAGTAACATGTTTTGCTTACGGTAAACGTGATGATATCATCACATTATGGATAAAATCTGATGGTAACACTTTAAAACCTTATATGCATATTGAAAAAATTTCTTTCTAATAAATGGATATTGATTGGAATGATTTTCCAGAAAAAATTTATCTGAAGATGTAATTAGAAATCTGAAAGATTATGTAAATTGGGATTTAGTTTTACAATATTCAACACTGTCTGAATCTTTTATTGAAGAATTTGCTCAACCTGATGATTGGTGTAAAATTTCTAGATATCAAAAATTATCAGAAGATTTTATAGAAAAATGTAAAGATAAAGTAGATTGGGTAAACATATCTCAATATCAAACTTTAAGTAACGAATTTATCGTAAAATTTTCTGATAATTTAGATTTATATAAAGTATCAATATTTCAAAATCTTACAGAAGATACCATGAGAGAATTAAAAGATGATTTAAATTGGTTGTATATAACTAGATATCAAACATTTAGGGAAAATTTTATAGAAGAATTTATGCATAAATTAGATTTTTGTTATTTGATTAAATATAAATTTGAGCTATTACCTGATCACTTTTTTAATGTTCATTGGAAAAAAATACAAGCAATACAGATGAGTGAATTAAATAAAAAGTTTGGTCATCATGAAATAGAACCTTACCAAGAGAAAATTTTTGAAGAGATATATGAAGTTAAATCAGTCTTGTGAGAGAGTGTTTATCTTTTGAGACAATTAACTAGCAAAGATGATAAATAAATATTTAATAAAAATGTTTCTATATAAATGGATGTTACATATAATAATGGTATGGAAAAAAAAACTATGTCTTTCTTAAATATAGAGAATCCTACTGAAGTGAAATCTATTTTTATATTATATTGTGATACATCTCTTGAAGGAATAGAAAATTTAACTAATTTAAAAGAATTATATTGTGAGGGATATAAATTAACATCTCTTGATGAAATAAAAAATTTAATAAATTTAGAAACATTAGATTGTAAAGATAATAGATTAAAATCTCTTGATGGAATAGAAAATTTAACGAATTTAAAAGTATTAAAATGTAGAGGAAATAAATTAACATCTCTTGAAGGAATAGAAAATTTAACGAATTTAGAAACATTAAATTGTAATGATAATAGATTAACTTCACTTGAAGGAATAGAAAATTTAACTAATTTAGAAATACTATCTTGTAGTGAAAACGATATTACATCTCTTGAAGGTATAAAAAATTTAACTAATTTAAAAGAATTATATTGTGTAGATAATAGATTAACTTCACTTGAAGGAATAAAAAATTTAATAAATTTAGAAATACTATCTTGTAGTGAAAACGATATTACATCTATTGAAGGTATAAAAAATTTAACTAATTTAAAAAAATTATATTGTAGAGAAAACGATATTACATCTCTAACTGAATTAATATTTTTGCCTAGAATAAATGAAATATGGTATGATGAAGATAAAATACCCATGAGAAGAAATAATGTAGGATTTCCATATCGATGGTCTTAAAAAATGTTTACTAATAAATGGAAGAGTTCAATAGTCTGAGTGGTTATCGTCAAACATATGTATTAGATGATTTATATCCTGGAAAATATGATCTGATATCATTGAAAAAAATTAAAAATATGATTGCAGGTACAGCAATCGTAAAGTTAATTGTAGAAGCTGAAGAAAAAGAGTATTACCTTTCGAATAAACATGGACAACTTTCTAATAGATCGATAAATAAAATCAATAAAGGAAGATATATATTTTTATATTTAGGTGATAATAAATACATATTAGAGAAAGCTTAATATATTTTAGAGTAAAAAATAATTCTAAATAAATGGATCTTTATAAGATTAAAAAATCTCTAGAAAAGAAAGGAATTAGTGTAATAGCAAGATTTATAGAATCAAACGGTGATACTGGAACAGCATTTTTAAGTAATTATAATGATAAAGATCTTAAAAAATTTAGTAAGAATATTAAGTCATATTATAATTTTGGTGGAGAGAAAAAATTTAGTAAAGATTGTATACAACTTACTTTTATTGAAAAAAAGTGATTATATTTTATATCTAAGTATGGAAATATGCTTTTTTAACATCTTCTTCTAAAAAATTATATTATAACTTCAAGATTTTATGAACTCTAAAAAACACGTCCGTAAATTACGTTTCAATATATTTTGAGTCACTTTGTAATGAAGATCTTATATTAAGATTATTTTAAAGTTTATTTAGAGGATTCATTTCCTCTTTTTTCATATAAATCCTTTTTATTTTCTAAAAAAACTTTGAAAATAATTTTTTTCACCGTAATTTTATGGGGGGACTAACGGTCCCCCCATTTATTTTAAAGCTTAGAGGACTTCTATTCATTTAGAAGTCCTCTTTTTTCACGCAATTATTTAATTTCATCCTATGTATAAGGTAGCTCCAAAATGGAGCGGCCTATCTTTTGATCTCTTTTTTCATGCATTTATCTTAAAAAAAGTTAAAATTTGGTCTAAATGTAAAAAAGGTCTTATTTTAATATAAAATCATGTTTTTAATATTAAAATGGATCGAGACCTTTTTTTTTTATATAAAAAGATAAAAATAAGCTATAAAATATAGTTTTTAGTATTTAAAATATAGGTGTGCTCATACGTGTGTATATATACTACTATTACATATGAAAAGTGAACATGTTTCTCAATAGGAATTTCTTTTTATATGACTTTTTGATAATATTTTTGAAAAATGTACAATATCTCGAGAACGGTTCGTGTTAACGGTTCGTTCTAAAATTTATGTCAATCGTTTTCTAATGAAAAATTACATAAGAAATGTTAATTTGCGTAACTTTATTAGGGCTTTTGATTTTTTGACGATTTTTTCAAAATTTAATTCGAAAATTTAGGGGGTTCTGAATATTCGATTGCGTATAAAAACAATAGGCTTCCAGTGTTTACGGATTGTGATTTTTGTACCAAATTTGGTTCGAATCGGTCCATTTGTTCGTCAGTTATCGTCTCCACAGACTCACTGACACACACACACACACACACACACACACACACACACACACACACACATACTTTCACACACACACACACACACACACATACTTTCACACACACACACACACAGACATCACTTCAAAAATGTTTGATTAGTGATCAGGGATGCTTGAAACGTGCTCTCCCGTCGAAAACTCGAATTCGAATTTTCGACCCCGTCACAATACTTTCCTTATACATTATGTATATAAGGAAAGTAATAATGACATTTTCTTATTTTTCAAATTACACTTGAGCGTACCTATTTCTATGGGAGAGATACCGCATTTCACGATTTCCTAACTTTGAATTCAAACAATGGCGAAATCGCAATAAACAGCAATCTACACGAAGGCTATGCTTCACTCAAACAAAGAATCCACAGACATTTCCAGATTTTTAGCTATAATTTACAATCTATGGTAGCAGAACAAAATATTTCATGATAAATTCTACAACTCATCTTAGATATTTGTTAATTTCAGGTGAAAAAAGGCACAGGAACACAAAACTTTTATCAAACCCATTTGAAACACTAAATGGCAACCGTTAGTGTTTATTGCATTACCATTTTACGGTAAGTTTCAGAACTAGTGTGGTTGGTCAATCGATACCGGATGCGGCATCTTTCCCGGAATTACACTACTATTTTTTTTTAATTCTTCACTAGGAGTTCCAGAATACCTTTTATTTTAATGGGCAGGAACTCTAGAATTCATTTTATTTTATTGGGCAGGAGCTCTAGAATTCCTTTTATTTTATTGGGCGGGAGGATATTAGTGCCCACTTCTACATTCATGAAATATTCCTTACAAAGCTATTGGGATGCTTAAGGATTTTTCGAGGAACTATGTCTACAGAGGAATTATAGTGAGGGTTGCCAATTTATAAAGGCCATATTTAGAAAATTAGAAATATAATTTCTATGTCATGCTGACTATTCTGGGAATATGGTTTTACTTTCTTACAACTAATAGTATAAAGGGAAAGTGTTGCGTGGAGTATAAGATCTTACTCCTAGACTTTGATAGATTTACAAAGTCTTCGAGTCCGATCTCTTCACATCATATCTCTTCACATCTTAACATCTCTTCACATCCGATCTCTTCACATCTTCTGAGTATGCTTCAGCCAGTTAACCACTTTTTCAATGAAGTCTATGCATGTGTTGACAAGATATCACTCGCACAAATTAAATGAAATGGATAGTGTATGATTGTTTCAAGCTATAAACGTCAGAGGCATGTTTAGTTTATGGGTGAATGAACCAGAGGAACGGATCAGTGGAAACCTCTTTTCGAAAATCACGTTGTAGAAAGACCATTATATTTCAAATATTATATAAATGGCTAGTTTGTATTATATTCTAATTTCAAAACGTTCATGTGGGCAGCACATTA
This sequence comes from Amaurobius ferox, assembly GCA_951213105.1. Taxonomy (NCBI): domain Eukaryota; kingdom Metazoa; phylum Arthropoda; class Arachnida; order Araneae; family Amaurobiidae; genus Amaurobius; species Amaurobius ferox. Next base: position 20,159,481 of record OX578142.1, on the reverse strand, counting down.
CTTTTTCTAGAGATTCAAATTCATTATCTTATTTTTTTCATGGTACATTCAATTAATATAATTTAATGCAAGTTAATGTATATTTAAATGTCTTCAGCTTTTCAAAATTTCAGAAAAGTAAAATATCTCAAGAATGGTTCAGCATAGAGTCATTTGGCCAGTCATATGATCTGTGTTGTCAAAAATTACATGAAAAACAAGTATACGTATAATTAATATATTTCAGCAATTTAGTCATTTTTTTCAAATTTTCAAGATCTTTGCGGGCCATTTCGTAAGAAAGAGTTAGTTATATTTTTCTGAATCATGCCAAAATCGAATCAGCATAAGGATAACCATCAAATTACTCAACTACTAAATTCTTAGAAATTTCATCAAATAGATTTTTAACTACAGTGGATAGCGTCTTCAGCTTCTCAAAATTAAAAACAATATAAATGTCTCGAGAATGATCCATCTTAAATAAGATTATAAGATTGATAAGAGTAATCTTAATCAAGAGTAATAAGATTGGTCTTATTCTTTCTATCACCGAAATCTACGTATTAAATGAGCATTTAATTGATATAAGCATCATATATATATATATATATATATATATATATATATATATATCCTATAAGAATTTGAGCATATATATGCAGTGAATTATTTTAAGATTTTGCCTATTCTTGCTTGCTATTTCACAAAAAGATAAATTTCCCCCCAAATCGTACCAAAATCTAATCAGTACTAGGGGAACCCACAAGTGACTTACCTACCAAATTTTATGAAATTTGGTCAATTAGTTTTTGAGTTAGATTGGATGCATACATTACAGAACCAGACATACACACAGACGTCACGCTAAACCAGTTTTTCGACGTTCTAAAGTGCTCGAAACGTGTAGATCCATCGAAAAATCGAGTTACGATTTCTGCACGATTCCTTTTCTCATATGTACTGCAGAGAAATTAAAAGTAATGACATAGTTTATGAACATAATATTTGTCGTTCTGAGAATATTACGCGTATTTGATGCAGAAAGAAAAAATAAATAAACTCACTATTATAAAATAAGTTAATATTTTGCAAGGATTTTAACCAGAAATGAATGGACACCATTATTTAGGAAATGGTATGTGTTTTTCATGATACATTGGAAATTTCAATGAGATCGCTATATCTTTTGAAAAAATTACGCGGTTTACATGGAATTTTGATTGCTTAATTTAATCGATAACAATAATACGCTTATGGATTCTCATTGAGCCCGAATCATAAAATTATTTTATTTTGTGTTGTTGTTTTCCCACAATATCGAAATGTGTTAATTAGAGGAAAAGTCGCCTTCGGAACATTCGATTATTTATGTCTTGGAGTCGATTCTTTGCTGTTGATATCTCTGTAAACGAGGAGCAGTCATCCGGAATTCTTCTCTAGTGTGCGGTAACGGAAATGGAGCGATGGTTATTAGCAAAATGATTGCTTCGTCTCAGTCAAACTAAACAATGGGGAAATAAATAATGATGGTAAGTAACTATGTAAGGTGTCTTGATGATACTTTTGAATAATTCTTAAGACGATGTATAGGGTAAGTTAAGGTAATTTAGTGATACTTTTAAATCATTCGTTTTAAGATGACGAATAGGATAAGGTAAGATATTTTGGTGGTGCTTTTAAAATACTCTTTTTAAGATGGCGTACAGAGTAAGATAAGGTAATCTGGTGATACATTTCAATTGTTCAAAGACGATGGATAAGGTACACTGCCTTTCAAATGTTAAGCACAAACAGTAAATCAGGCATAATTCATGAAGTTCTTCACAGATCGATTTAAAATGTTACAAAAATATATCTAATTAGTTACAGTCGTACGAACTTTAATGAGACACAACATGTTGAGAGGTTTTATTTACCCCTAAATTGTGACAACAGAAGAATGCGTAAACAGGATCAACGATGTGGTGTTCAACGATGCTGACTGGTTAGGTGTTTCTTGTTCTCTCCAGACTACCTAAATGCAGGAAAAATTTCAATTCGTCCTCTAAAGCACATTTATTTATTGGATTTGGGTCTAAATCACTTCATTGTATGGGAGACCTATTGAGTTCCAAGGGTTTGTGTCCTCTTGGAACTCAATGGAACACAGACTTTTGGTATCCATGCATAGAGACCTCTAGTATGCAGCGTTTGCCTCACAGTACTGATCGATTTCGGCCTTATTATGACAAAAGTTGCAACCACTCGTAGAGTTGGTGCTGCCTCTCGGCAATTATGCCTCACCAGTAAAGCACTTATCATTGAAAGGTGTTGTGAACACACTGCGTCCCGAAGCAAATCTTCCAGTGACGGAACCACTCATTTCGAATTGTGTCCGCATAAAACAAAAGATAAGAATGGCGCACTAAAGAAAAATTTAAACGCCTTCGTGATAAATTGGCCAGCTTTAAATATCCCAACTGCACGCCACAGAGATTTCTCTTACAACTTTCAAGAAGTATATTCTTGCTGCAATAAAAGCCTTAGACGCAAACGTATCGTTTACACTGAACATCTAGTTTACAACGAATCCAATTATTTTTCGGCGCGTGATTCAATATTTGTATATTCTTTTCGAGGACCTGTGAAAGTTTCGTGCAATAAAACCCACGTATATGCTCACTACTTTGCATTTCGTGCTTAAGTTTTGGACGGCAGTAATTTGGTGATACTTTTAAAAAATTGTTTTAATATGATGTATAGGGTAACGTAAGATAAGGTGATTTGGTGTTACTTTCAAAAATTTTCTTTATAAGACGATGTATAATAAGATGAGGTTAGGCAATTTGGTGATACTTTTAAATAATGTTTCTAGATGATGCATAATATAAATTAAGATAATTTGGTGATACTTTAAAATAACTATTTCAAGACGATGCATAAAGAAAGTAAGTCAGTTTAGGGATACTTTTGAATAATCCAGTTTTGTTCTAGAATGATATACTAACAAACATATTATACACAAATAATATATATAGTGTAATACATACTTAAACATACTGTTATGATTAGAGGGGGGGGGGGTAATTCTGGAAAATTTTTAACATTTAAAACACATAGGATAGGTAATTTGGTGATAATAGAGGTCATTAGGTGCTGTGAGTAGATAAATTAGTGAATTAGTTAGTCCGAAAAATTCAATAATATTAGTGAATATATAGATCTAAATGTCCATTATTGTTTAACATTTCAATTATAATTTTCTATCAGTTTCCCAGTTATCTCACATATACATTGCTTACATTGCTCGGATTTTATATCCGAGAGTTCAGAATTCTGGTATTTTTCGTGGAATGTTTTCCAGCAAAATATACTTTTTTTGTTATAAAATATTTGTCATCTCTTTAAATGCTATGAAAATCAATTCAGTTTGAGTTTCATTGGAATGTCAATAAATATTATAGATGACAGATTATTAACAAGCGTTTGCGATCTAAAACATTGTCATTATTGCCATTTATTTAATGAATACAATACGTAATAAGTAAGGTGATGATAAAATAAATTCTTATATTACACATCATTTCCGATATTTACATTAAGATTAACATTTCCACTCCAATAAATACAGAAACGTTTATTAATAGCATCAAAAGTGTTTCTGCCAAATGTTTACATATGTGCATAAACATGAAAACGAAATACTGATGACTAATTTTTTAAAGTCTGTAAAATAATGATATTCTTTTACAGACATTCTTTTCGAGTACAAAAATCAAACAAAATACAAAACTTATAATACATAAGGCCTTAGAATGGAATGGGTTTTAAAATGGCATACTATATGAGTACCTTAAAACCGTTTTATTGGTAGTTTTTATTCAATAAAAATCATCTAGTAGATTTCCATTGAAAAAGTTAACATGAAATATTGTTAACATGAAATGTTTCATTTTATTCTACGTAAACAATGCTCCAAAAGTCATCAAATTGTCATTGATGAACAACAATCAACAACCTCAGTTAAAATAGTACATTGTATACTATATGTTGGTGAATTTTGAAAGTTTTCGAAGAAAATGTGTGTTATTTATAATATTTAAAAACAATTTCGAACTTATCAATAATACCAAAATACCTTACCTTAGCTTACAGAATTATTAATTACATAGCAAGCTATTCTACAAAAGCTTAAAGCCATCAAATGTAGAATCAAAGGTTTCTTTCTATAGATGTCAAATAAATTAGAATCTTATACTTGATTCTATTTATTCTATGATATATTTTTCATTTCTATCAATATATTTGCATAATTACTCATAAATGACTCGCACATTGAATTCTCGGCTTTATGTTTGATCGTCTATGGAGAATAGCTAACATTATGATCTGTGACAGTATTGCACATTCGAGCATAATCTGTTTGGTCTATGGATGTGAGTGTGTCTATCGGTAATCATGTATCCATTTCCTCTGCTAGCTGTTTACATGGCAAGTAATGGTATTCAATTTGAATTCCAGTTTTATTTTAATCCTGTCAGAAGTTTCACTAATAGTATTTTGAACCTGATAAATTTAGGAGTCGCAAACGCTGTGGACTGTTTGGATAGGTGAGGTACTGCTCAAGAACCTTGGTTTAGTTTGGCAAGGATCTGGATAGGATTACGCTCCCACTGCACACAACAGAATCCGTAGATAAGTTTTGAATATCTTAGTTCTTTTGCCGATATATGCAATGGTGGCGAGGAAACTTGCACAATTTTTGAACTTCTAAGGAAACCGACACATCCAGACTTATCAATCAGTCCAAATCACATTTTATAGATATTGGGCTCAGTCTGCAAGAGGCTGCAATGTCCGAGTGGCTTGGTGACTAACAACGTAAAGATGAAATTTATCATGATAATGAGCACTTGGCCGTAACTTGAACTTTATCATTTTTTAAAATGTGATGCCGATTGCTCGGTAAGCCGGAATTTTTTAGTTCCCATAGAAGTTAGCGAAATATGTTGAACATAACATATTTTATTGATGGGATTTCTGGTATCAGTTGTTTCGTTCTACAGAAAGTTAATAAGTCGAAATCGACCCACAGATGTTTGTATATGCAATAAAGGTTGTTGTTTCCCAATTGTCTCCTTAGCCTCCTTAGAGGTAGTTGTCGAGGATGGATCTTCGCTATTCAAACCTTTCAGTCCAAGGACAATAACACAGGACAACATTGTTTGAAATTAAACTCAATTTATTGTGAATTCATACTTATTATTGTACACGCCCTTAATAAATTACAAATATACCAGATACTACAAATCACTTGCCTGGTGATAAGTCTTAAATGGAGATGATTCTAAAGCTGTTATGCCTGCCACTGGCTTTCTCTAACCTCGCCTCGTATTGCTCCCAAATCCCGGATACTAGACTCTTCCTAGTCATAGTGGTATCTAGATGGATTTCATTCCACTAGACTGCCTGTCAAATTCCGCACTCATCCACATCTACATCGTGACTTCTCCGGCACTCCAACTCACCCACGTAAAATTCTTACTAGAGTCATTCAACCTTCAACCTTCCTCTAATGCTCCCAAAGAACCCTTCTACTCAAGAACCCACTGAAACTCTCACGATCCGAAACTTATTCCTATTCTACCTTAGTAACGCATAAAATGCTGATTAGCTTGGTTATTGGTCTATCAACTGAACCAGTTAGAATTGTTAGTTTAAGTAAACATAAATTATAGTGCAAACTGGGGGAAATAATAATCAAAAGGTCATTTAGACCTCACAAGGTGCGATCTACAGACTTCAAAATAGAACACATACCTCATAAAAGTACCAAAAAATCCCTCAATTTTTCGAACAATTCTTTGCTCGAAGATCAGAAAAATGACAAATTAATTTATTAAAAATATTGCGGACACAGCAATTTTAAATGTGAATAAATTATAACACAAAATGTAATGCAAATAGAATTAAGTAAGAGATTTTTTCATTTCAATAAAATTTCCTGTAATATGGACAATAATTTGTCAATGACACCTCATTTCTCCGAGGTAGGCATAACCATGCCAAATATTTTTTTCTTGTTTGGCTTTATTTTTGCTTTATTTGTTGAGTTCATGTACTCTGCATTTAATTTTTTTTCTTGTCTTCTTTTTAAGTTCACATTTTGTTCATATTCTATATTAGCCAGTTTCTATTTGACAGCGTTGTCTAGCGTTGATTTGGCGTTCAGGTCTAGGTTTGTTCACACTGAAGAAGTAAATTCAAAGATACTGAAACGTATATCTGCTTACTTAAATTTTATGTTATAATTAACTCCTTAATTCAATTGTGAGCAAATTATTTGCATTTCCTTGATAAGAGGTAGACATGTGAAAATTAACTAATCTTCATATGATTTCTTTTTATCAAGGAAAGGGAAGAAATTTATATTCTCACATGCAGCAAATTATTCAGCAGTATTCATTATTATATTATCAGCATCATTCATTCTGATTGGTCATCGTGAACACCAAGAATCAAGCGATTTCCAGTAATTATGGTATACGTATTATTGCAGTTGGTAATGAAAGTATTGATGATCTGCAAAATCGAAAAATAGGACAACTCAAATCTGCGTTACTGTTTTCCCACAATATTGAAATTCGTTGACCTGTAGATGAACCATATCTTCATACGTTTGTTTTATAATGCTCATCAGTCATGATTCAGTTGCAATAGATAAGTGTAAAGCAGTATTAGAATTATATACGTTCTGTACGATGAATGAGTCTAGCATTTATTCGACTTTAAATTGAATCTCAAGCAGTGCTATTAACAGAGCATTGTCCCTTTAACAGTCGAGAGAGATGAAATTCGAAGTGATCGTGAAATAAAATAAGGGTAGTTTGAAGGAAATACGGACGAAACAAGAGGGTAGAAGTTATAAAATATTACAATTATAGCGAACATGAAGTGTGTACATGAAGACAAACAATTTCGAAATTGCCTATTGTCCAGACTCTTTGAGAGGAGCGTCATAAGATAATGGATCTTTCGAGGTTTGCACATGCTAACATTTTAAACTTTTATCCAGATTGATCCAATAGTTCCCGTGCTGGAGTGACGTCCGATCCTTAAGGCATTTGAAAATGTAATGCCAGGCCCGAATCAATGCCGCTCGAAACAATATGGATTTAGATTATGTCAAATATACGAATTTGTGCAATTTTTTCCCTGAAATAAAATAAAAGTTGATTTTTAAACATATGTGTTCATATATTCGAAAGTATTAAGGATTTCTCCACTCATAATGAATTCATGAAGAAAACTAAATAAGAATCAATGAATTGCAAAAGTGTGCAGTCTGTAGAGATGGGCCAGACACAAACTGTAACATGCTAGCGAGGAGTAGCAATTTTTGTACGAAACAGCGTAGTCCATCTTACTTTTCATTCGGTAAGTACGTCTTATAATTTATGAACCATAAAGTTTAAAATTAAAGTTGATTTTTAAACATATGTGTTCATATATTCGAAAGTATTAAGGATTTCTCCACTCATAATGAATTCATGAAGAAAACTAAATAAGAATCAATGAATTGCAAAAGTGTGCAGTCTGTAGAGATGGGCCAGACACAAACTGTAACATGCTAGCGAGGAGTAGCAATTTTTGTACGAAACAGCGTAGTCCATCTTACTTTTCATTCGGTAAGTACGTCTTATAATTTATGAACCATAAAGTTTAAAATTAAAGTTGATTTTTAAACATATGTGTTCATATATTCGAAAGTATTAAGGATTTCTCCACTCATAATGAATTCATGAAGAAAACTAAATAAGAATCAATGAATTGCAAAAGTGTGCAGTCTGTAGAGATGGGCCAGACACAAACTGTAACATGCTAGCGAGGAGTAGCAATTTTTGTACGAAACAGCGTAGTCCATCTTACTTTTCATTCGGTAAGTACGTCTTATAATTTATGAACCATAAAGTTTAAAATTAAAGTTGATTTTTAAACATATGTGTTCATATATTCGAAAGTATTAAGGATTTCTCCACTCATAATGAATTCATGAAGAAAACTAAATAAGAATCAATGAATTGCAAAAGTGTGCAGTCTGTAGAGATGGGCCAGACACAAACTGTAACATGCTAGCGAGGAGTAGCAATTTTTGTACGAAACAGCGTAGTCCATCTTACTTTTCATTCGGTAAGTACGTCTTATAATTTATGAACCATAAAGTTTAAAATTAAAGTTGATTTTTAAACATATGTGTTCATATATTCGAAAGTATTAAGGATTTCTCCACTCATAATGAATTCATGAAGAAAACTAAATAAGAATCAATGAATTGCAAAAGTGTGCAGTCTGTAGAGATGGGCCAGACACAAACTGTAACATGCTAGCGAGGAGTAGCAATTTTTGTACGAAACAGCGTAGTCCATCTTACTTTTCATTCGGTAAGTACGTCTTATAATTTATGAACCATAAAGTTTAAAATTAAAGTTGATTTTTAAACATATGTGTTCATATATTCGAAAGTATTAAGGATTTCTCCACTCATAATGAATTCATGAAGAAAACTAAATAAGAATCAATGAATTGCAAAAGTGTGCAGTCTGTAGAGATGGGCCAGACACAAACTGTAACATGCTAGCGAGGAGTAGCAATTTTTGTACGAAACAGCGTAGTCCATCTTACTTTTCATTCGGTAAGTACGTCTTATAATTTATGAACCATAAAGTTTAAAATTAAAGTTGATTTTTAAACATATGTGTTCATATATTCGAAAGTATTAAGGATTTCTCCACTCATAATGAATTCATGAAGAAAACTAAATAAGAATCAATGAATTGCAAAAGTGTGCAGTCTGTAGAGATGGGCCAGACACAAACTGTAACATGCTAGCGAGGAGTAGCAATTTTTGTACGAAACAGCGTAGTCCATCTTACTTTTCATTCGGTAAGTACGTCTTATAATTTATGAACCATAAAGTTTAAAATTAAAGTTAATATGTAACAGAACTTTATGTCATCTGCTGGATTTAAAACTGTAGTTAATTTTTGTGTTTATTGTATGTTAGTTATTTGGCATATATGAATACTACTGCTTTGCCTCCAATTTTGCCACTGGAGATAATTATGTGTTTGGTTGATGTTGGATTTTCAATAACGTCAAAAGTACGCAAGAAAAGTGACTACTCTGCAAGATATAAGTATTCTTGATACGTTTAACACCAAAGTTCATTTCATTTTAAGTATGTTCTTGGTACTTTCTGTAAGTCTCAGCCAGTTAAAGAATTCAAAATGCCATCAACAACAGAGCTACTGTGATTAAATAGATCTACTTCCATCTGCTCCTTCCAATTGCAAGACAATTAAAGAAATATTTTATATTTTCTGCAGCTTAAACATTTGCAGTGATCCTTGTAGAAATTTTCTTCACATCATCAAGAAGTTGTGTGCAACGTGTAAGATGATTTAGCCAGTTGTAATTTTTATTATTTTTTGCTCCAGACTAGCTCAAATTCAGTGTTAGGTATCAATTTATTCCAGGCGTTAGCTACTGCCTTTAATTACATGATATATTTGAAAAATTCACTGGAAAATTAAAAAAGAATTTCAACTAGTCCGACGGAAGCGTATATCTACACAGTTGCAATCAATAACAGAATTTATGCACTCTGTGAAATGAATTAGTTTTACTTGGTAAGATCATTGCTTTATGTTGGTTTGCAGAATACTCGTTCCAATCACTCTGAGTCTTAAAAGAAACTTATTTGTAACTCTAGAAAATTGCTGGAAAATAGCATTAATTTATTTAATATAAAACGAACCAATTCCTAAAAATTAAAATTATTTATTTTTAAGAAAACATTATTTTTGTTTTTACAACAAATCAATATTAATCAAATAACTTTTCTTTTAAAGTTTTGCATGGGTTATCAATAAATTTTCAAAATATATTCTTAAAAACATTTTAAGTGTGTGATGATATTTTCAAACTAAGAGCGTAACTGAGAAGCATACCTACCAAAAACCCGTAGGGGAAGTTCGGGTAAGTTGATGAGCTTAAGCAATGCTTATGTTTAAGTTGTTACAGCTTGCAATTGAAACTGCCGTTTTTCTGTATTTAGTACACTATTAGTTAGCTTTAACCACGAATTATTAGATTACTTTTAAACAACAACAAAAATGAACAAATAAAATTTATTGCATGAGGGGCAATAAGATGACGAACAATTAAATTCTACAAAAATGGAAGCTAATTTAGGAATTTTTTCAGGTATTTCAGGTCATACAAAAATTACATATATAACGCTTAATCTTAGCTTCTTTTGGATCGATATCAGAGCATTGGGCATGTACCCATTCTACGCAGAGAGAGCACTAAAGCCATAGTTCATCTTTACCATACTCAGAACAAATAATGTATTCTGTCTCTACTTTAGAGAGACTGTCGTCACTTTCTTGATAATCTATGTGAATTGATGAGTCGGATGATGTTTTCTCTAGATATTTTTTGAAAGCTTTTTCAGATTCCTTGCCCATTCGGAATTTACGTTTAATGCCTGATTTTCTTTGCATATTAATATCTCCCTTTCTTTTTGCATTTTTTCTTTTTGTTTTTCTTTCTTTCCTTTTCTATTTTTCTATTTTCTAGAACTTTTTAAACAGGAGAATTTGTAATATGGAAAGAAGGCAATTTTTTACTTTGTTTCCGCTGTTGTGGAGTTGCATGAGGTAGAGGAGGCAAAGCAAACGTGATGTTTTCTCTGTTTCTTCAGCAGCAGTAGGAGTGGAGGGTGTTCCAAATATGGGAGATGGTGGCATTGGTGCGGTGGAAATAACTTGTGAATTTGTAGGAGGCAGGGGAGGTAAATTTTATATTCTCTGCATTTCCTCAGCAGCAGCAGGAGTGGATGATGTTCTAACTATGGGAGATGGTGTCATTGGTGTGGTGGAAATAACTTGTGAACTTGGGGCCTCATCTACTCTTTCATAGAATCTTCACACCAATTTTGTCGGTTAGTCTTTCTGTTGTACGTTTTTACCATTTCTGAAATGAACAAAAGTTATTCATAATTTGTCTATTAGCCTACTTATTTTGAAAGAAAAAGGTTTTCTAAATTTTGGTTAAGATGACGAATTCGCCATCTTGCCCGCACTATGTGTTCATCATTTTACCCAAAAGAGCCATCTCCGTCAGATAACTTCAAATAAAAGTATCGATAAATTTATCAAAAAGAAGCTATTTTACTATGACTTACCAAGAATTTGAACTTATTTATAAAGCAATTCAATTTCCAGAACATTAATTTTAATGCCGGTTTAAAACCTATTTTAAATATGTGAAAAATTATAACAAAACGTAAATGTAGCTTCTTTGTTCCGTGTCATCAAAACTATGCGGCCGATTCTTCTCACATTCACAATGGACGCTTTGAGGGATATTCTGAAGCTCTTACCTGTTGATGAGTGCTGCCATTTGCAGGGTTTCAGAGGAACCTCGATTGCGTCATCTTACCCGAATCTCCCCTTCTAAAATTCTGACAATTAAAAATATTATAAATGTAATCCTTATAAAAACTTTCGATTCATAAAAGAGGTAACAAATGTATTTGTTCTTTATCACTCGTTTTTACTTTCCTTATACTCGTATATATAGTATAGTATAAGGAGAGAACTGTGACGGGCTCGAAAATTCGAATTCAAGTTTTCGACGTGAGAGCACGTATTAAACATCGCATCCCTGAGCACGAATCAAACGTTTTTGAGGTGATGCGTGTGTGCGTCAGTCAGGCTGTGGAGACGATATCTCACGGACGAATAGATCGATAGAAATTTGGTACAAAATGTATAATCCGTGAATATTGGAAGCCTAATGATTTTAAACTCAATCGAATGAAAAATTTACGAAAATTGTCGTTTCTTATGTAATTTTTCATTAGACAACGATTGACCGAAACTTTAGAAAGCTAGCATGAACCGGTCTCGAGATATTGCACATTTTTCAAAATGATTATCAAAAAATCCCATAAAATAAAAAAAATATTAGCTATTGTAAAATATGTTCACTTTCCTATGTAATATTATGCGATAAATTTGGGAAAACCATTCTGTTGGATCTTGCTCGCTTCATTCATGAGGAAAGATACTTTGGGTAATACCTTTGTATTTGGAACCCAATAGTCATTTATCTGCCCATAACTCTTGGCGAGATATTGGCGCGTTTTTCAATGTTACCACATTAACGAAAATGTCTCAATTGATAAAAATGACCCTACATCAATGAAAATGACGACTAATTGATGAAAATTCAATATCTTGGAAATAATATAAGAATCTACTATAAAAACAACCTATTTTCCGTCCGTAGCAAAATTTTGGGTGACGAATTCGGTGGAATATCTCTAACGTGGTGTCTTTTTAAATGTTGCCAAATTGACGAAAATGTCACCCAATTGATAAAAATTCGCTAAATTGACGAAACTGATACTAGAACAATGAAATGAAGACTACGTGATGAAAGTTTAATATCTTGGAAAGAACATAAGAATAGACTATAAGAAAAAACCATTTTTCCGTTCGTCCGTCGGTAACGCTTGGTGAGAAATTTAGCGGAACGTCGCCAACTTTGCGACTTTTTAAATGTTGCCAAAGTGACAAAAATGACGCCAAATGGGAAGTAATATTTTGTAAATTCTGATTTCCGTCATACCTTCTAGTATATAAGAAATGCTCTTCTTTCTGTTTGTCTCCGTAACACTTAGTGATGCATATCTAGCGAAGTATCGCCAATTTTGCGGTATTTCGCCTCAGATTGACGAAAATTTCGCCAAAATTGTAAAAATGACGCCAAATTAATGAAACTAACGCCTAACTGATGAATTAATTATTAAAATATTTTAATATATGGACTATATTGCTTATTGAGGATGTTATCATTACTGATAATTGCTTATTTATAGTTGCCCCAAATATAAGTTAATTGGATACTTTGAAATAGTTCTACATGCTGTCATCCGGAAAATCGACAAATGTACAATTCAACATTAAAAACAACGTAGCGTAAATCTTATATATTATTTTTTTGACTCTGAAAGTAGTAAATTCAATGGACGCCATGTGCTGCCCACATAAGACTTTTTTCTATTTGTTGGCCTTATTCACAAAAAGTACAATTCAATGTTCGCGATCACACCCCTAATTATTCTTTCAAAATACTCATTATGAAATTTACCTTTTTTCATCCATAGCCAGATAGAGTCTAAGTCAACTTGTAATTTCACAGAAACGTCTATTTTTCTTAAATCTCTATTTATACCGTTGAACTGTACTACACCCTTCCTAGTCATTTGCTCGAAGTCCAACGTTACCTTCATGCACGTATTCATTCTTTGAGAATTTATTAATTCCTCCTAGAGTTGTATTTCATCATCTGGACTTGGATTGGTCATTGCGGAGGGAGGACGCGTAATTTTAGCTCGTTATTGTTTTAATTGTTATTGTTTTGCAGTGTGATTTTGGAGAGTATAGCTGTGTGATTGTGATCAAGAGGTGCCTCTTTATGAGATTTATACGTGAATACTAATCTTGTATTTATGCTTATAAAGGAACTAAACAATTTTCCGATTTTCAAGTTTGCTCGAAGTGCAACGGACTATCTTTCTCTTTGTTTCCCCTGCTCACGTGCAGTTTCTAGTATCTCAGCAATCAGACTTTCAAGGTTGCTACTTCTGCTTGCAGGCCTTTTTTCTCTCGAAGTACTTTCGACAACACAATTAATCATACCAGCAATGAAGAAACAGGGGTAGCTTACCACCTTATCCTGCTGTAATGGCTCCTATGAATAAGCAAGACAGCTCGCTGTCATTTCTTTCAGAGTGAAAAAGTTGCTATAAGGACTTTTATGATTCAGAGAGCTCAGTATCACCTACTATTGCAGAGACAAGTACATTTTAAAAGGAAATGAACTTAAATATAGAAGAAATTGAGAAATCTGTAGATAAGCTTATTGATAGTGCTGGAACAACATCTAGAAAACCGTCAGGAAAAGTGAATACATCTCTGCTCACAGCAATTAAGGAAAAGTGTATCGAGAGGGATATTAATTATGATGTGGAAAAGACGAAGATTTTGTAGCTGCAAATAAATTTGAAGAAGGATATTTTACAAGTGTTAGAGTCAGCAGCAAATCCTTGCCGTACTTTTAGTACAGCTGTAAACAGAAATCAAGCTCCTTAAGAGAAGAAGTTACAAAGATCACAAAAACAAGAAGATTCAGCATTAATTACAGAGTTCAAGGATGCTGAACGATCGAATGTAATAATAATAATAAACTTTATTTTGCCACGTAATATGCACAACACATACAATTTATATAAATAAATGTGTAACAGTGGGGCAAAGAACTGCAGAAAAAGGCACTTTGGATAAGCCTGGCGGGTCCACAGCCCTCAACCAATCTGGCAACACGCTAGCTGTAAAACAGTGTCAGAACAAAAGCCATAACAAAATAAACAAGAAACAGCTAGTAGGAAAGCAAGTAGCAAAACAAATACATAATAGGTAAGAAAATCGCTCAGACCTGTAACAGAAACATCTTTTTCATGGTTTAGTGATTTTAAGAAATGTGGAAAAGAATTCCATAATCCTGAACCAGTGGAATTTATATTTAGGTATAATCTGTTTGTATGAGAAAAAGGGGGTAACAAGTGATTCTTATTGAGAGTATTATAAGTATGATCATGAAAATTAGCTAAAAAGATGCTACAATGCTGCTTATGATGAATATGCTGAAACATAAACAAAGGCAAACGATAGTAAAAAATTTTAGCGGCGGGCAAAATTTTGTAGCGAAAACAAATATCATGGTGATGAATATTCAAATCAAAGGAATCTTTAAGCAGATATATATACTTATTTTGTAGAATGCGAAGTCTATTTATATTTCTGGTAGTAATGTCTACCCAAACAAGATTACAATAAGACAGATAAGGAAAAATTAAATTATAATACATCATAATTAGAACAGTTTTAGGTATAAAAGATAATTTAGTTCTAACTGATCCAATGTTTTATCTTATTTTATTACAAATATTGTCCACTTGTTTATTCTATTTTAAGTCATTCTGTAAAATCACGCCCAAGAACTTAACGTCAGAAGAAAAAAGAATACGGGAGCCATTTATATAAATATTATTTATATCACGAGCAGAATATTTCTTATCAAAAAGAACACACTTAATTTTTCAGTATTTAAGGTTAAGAAGTTTTAATCAAAGCAGTCTATAAAATTAAGGGTTTGAGAATTTACTTGATTGGAAAGTGTCTGAATGTTTTCATCAACGAAAATTAAGCTCGTATAATCAGCAAAAATTATTTTGGAAGCACAAGAAGGAACATAGAAGATATCATTTATGAAAATTACAAACAGAATCGGACCTAAGACAGAGCCTTAGAGGACAGACCTAAGACAGAGGGACACCAGTGAGGATAGTTTCATAGCTAGAACGTACGTTTTGTAATTGGACCAATTGTTTACAATCAATCAAGAAGTTTTTGAATGAAATATTAGTAATGCTTCTAATGCCAATGCAGTCAAGTTTTGATAAGAGACGTTGCTAATGAATAGTATCAAAAGTTTTTGATAAATAAAAAAAATATCGAGAACCGAGTGCTTAACTTCAACTTTGCACTGTTAAGGCAGTTAAAATTGCAAGTTTAGTTGATTTTCCTTTTTGGAATTCAAATTGGTTGGGATGAATAATGTTATTTTAATCAAGAAATTCAATAAGTCTAACACAGCGTGGTTTTTCAAAAACCTTAGCAAAAACAGTCAAGATTGTAGTAGGTCTATAGTTTAGAATATTCTGAGTATCACCTTTTTTTAAAGATCGAAGAAATTTTACCAATTTTCAAACAGTGCGGAACAGGACCAGATGAGAAGATTAAGTTTATGATATGGCAAAGAGGAACAGAAATGTTGGTTGAAACGACCTTTAAAAATTTAGGATGTAATTCATCCTAACCCGGCCCTTTTTTAATGTCAAGACGTTGTAGAACCTTTAAAATTTCATCTGGAGTGACTGGAGCAAGAACCAAAGAATTAAAAACATTATAATTGTGGCGAAAGGAATCAGAAGTATACAAATGTACAATTAAAAAGTCAACTAAGAGAACAAGCAAAGATCAATAGCCTGAGAGTAAAGCCTAAAAATGTATTCTCAACGAAATTCATTAGATTAAATTTGAAAGTAAATTCCACGATGGAGGCAAAGCAACTTTAAAAGGATTTGGAAGCAATTGATTGCATCTTTAAAAGAATCTTTGAACTTTACAGTTCCGAAGGGAAGAAAAAAAATTGTGTTATTCTTTCTGTGTCCTATTTCTTTCGGAATAAGAGTTCAAAGAAAAAATTCAAGGAGTTCTACTATTCCAAACAGACCATTTTCTCAGGAGAGAGAGTGAGAGGAATCTTTGGGGAAGTGAGTGAATTGTCATACAGGGTGTTGCAAAATGGTATGAACACCCAGTTATTCAAGAATAAACAATACAAAAAATTTACAAACCACATACAAAGCACCTTACTTTTATCTGTGACTTACTTTGTCGATCATATTCATTAACAAAATAAAAATAACTCCTGAAAAAGAGGGAAAAAGTCAGTTTTTACTGAAACACGATGTTGCAAAATGATATGAACAAGTTGTGAAATTAAGCCTGGGTGGTTTTAATTTCGTTCAGAACTAACAGATGTCGCTTCCTCGTATGAAACTGGAATATGCAAATTATACTAGCTATATAAGAAAAATTTCCACTGCGTGTAGTTCATTGAATTTCGGATTACGACTGTGTCTGTGAGATGGGTCGGAAAAAGACATTGAGCGAGTTGGAAAAGGGGAAAATTGAAGCTTTAAACGATAGTAGCAATTCAGCAAGATTTATTGCTAAGAAACTAGGTAGGTCTCCTGGCGTCATTTTAAATTATCTTAGATCAAAAGGCGATTATGGCCAAAGAAATCTACAAGTCGCCCACAAAAATTATCTCCGTGGCAGAAAAGAAGTTCTGGCAACACTGGGCAACGTTGGCACGCTGGGACAATCGGCAAAGGACCCACAGCTATCCGTGTCGAAAGTTACACTTTCGAGGTTTGCCAAAAGCACTGAAAGGTTTGGGTATATGAAGCGAAAATTGCAACCTCGTATGAAGGAACGCCGCGTGCTGTTGGCCATCTCGGGTGCGGTATCCCCGTGGTTTGCGCGCTAGATTTGCACGCTGCCACAAATTCCGCCGTGTTCATGCGGAGTAAGATCACGTTAAACATGTGGGTCCGTAAGTCCTTCCGAGAGGTTGGTGGTAGGGGAAGGAGGGTACGGTCCCTGTGGATGCCTCCCCCACTGGGTTCCGGTCTAAATTGGGTGGCACTTCCCGGCCGTCCATACAGTTACCTTACACCTTTCTGGTAGGTCGGACGGTCTGGGTCTCAACAACAACAACCTCGTATGAAGCGGGAACGTAAGCAAAAGAGATTGCAGTGGGCAAAATATCACATGTGCTGGAAATCAGAGTATGAAAGGGTTATCTTCTCTAATGAACAAAAAATTAATCTAGACGGCCCAGATGGTTGGTGTTACTTCTGGCACGACCTCCATAAAGTCAATGGAATATTTTCAAAAAGACAGCATAGTGGAGGATCACTGATGGTTTGGGCTGGTTTCGGATACCACGGTAAAACTAACTTAGTGTTTCCAACTGGCAGAATGAACGCTACGGTGTACCAGGATCTACTAAAAGACAATTTGCTGCCTTTTGCTGAATCGATTGGTGGACCTTGTTGGATCTTCCAACAGGATAACGCATCAATTCACACAGCAAACAGCACCTGGGAATGGTTTTTAGATAATGGGGCGCATGTGATGGAGTAGCCAGCTGTTTCACCTGATGTAAATGCGTAGAGCTTGCTTGTTAAAGGTGTTTATGAAAATGGAATTCAATATAACAATATTGCCGATTTAAGGGCTGCCATAATATCCGAATGGGAAAAAATAGACTAGCTAGTATTGCAGAGACTAGTAGATTCCATGCCTCACGTGTTTTCACATTAATTCAAAAATCTGGTGCATATACTAACTACCAAGCCATGTGTTCATATCATTTTGCAACATCGTGTTTCAGTAGACATTGACTTTGTTCCTATTTTTCAGTAGTTATTTTTATTTTGTTAATGAATATGATCGACAAATAAGTTACAGATTAAAGTAAGGTGCTTTGTATGCGGTTTGTAATTTTTTTGTATTGTTTATTCTTGAATAACTGGGTGTTCCTATCATTTTGAAACGCACTTTACTGAAAGGCTACAAGCACATAGTAAAAATGGTGCAGTAGCCCTGTGGATGTTGCCCTCATTGGGTTTCTATCCAAATTGGGTGGCACTATACAGGCCGTTCAAACAGATACCTTATACATTCGGATAGGTCTGACGGTCTGGATCGACAGAAAGAAAGTCCTCTACGGAGACGCAAACATGAATTTGAGAAAAAACTTTAAAAAAGGTGTATATTCGAAATTTTATTTTATCACAATTATACTGGAACATATACTCTTATTGAATATATTACCCTAAGAGACTCAATGGTTTTCTACGAGATTAGATCAGAGAAATGGCATCAATGGTTTACACGTTTTTCTTAAAGTAAAAAGGTCTCATAAATATTTATAGCAAGTGTTACGGTAAATTTTAGTTTAAAAGTTATTGACATTATGCATAATACCCTATCACATGCCTCTTCAGCGATATAGTGCATTTTTAATCCAAACGAAAATAATATCATAAAATATTTGTTCGCTATTACAAATTAATTTATGCTTTATAACTAACTGAAGATGTACTAGGCGTTGTCTGGGAGTAAAAGTAGAGATTCATTTTATCCATTCATTCAAGTTTTCAAATGGCAACCGGGATGTTATTGGAGAAATAAATCTCCAGTGCAAAGTGCCCTAAAATACTCGCGTTAAACAGGTTCCTTTCAGGGGCTAAGCCCATCGAAACTTCATGCACACGGGCGTAATACGTCCGAAAACCCTGTGTCGAGCAGGTTCTTTTCTGGGAAGGAGCGTAAGCGGTCTGAAGTGACTTGTAAAGAAATAATTTGAAGGGTCAATCGGAAGATGTGAAGCAATTTTCGAAAAGGAAAGGAATGTAAAAATAAAATTTTAGGTGCTATCTTCAAAATCTTACTTACGATTTAAACCTATTTTTTGCCAGAATGCTAATAATGATGAAATAATGTTGCATTTAAAAACCAAAATGATATCTTAAAAATTCAAAAAATTGATTATTTTGCATTCTAGAGTTCTTATCGCTACAAATGTCCATTTCGTTTATGGCCGATAGTTGGCAGAGCGTCTCTTGCATTCGGAAAATTGTCTGGAAGGATAAATTAAAAGTTAACATTTCGGCTGAATTTTGACTTTTAAATTCATAATCTTTAATGTATTTTGAATTTTAGAAAAACTCGACGCAATCTATTGTTCCGGGAGTTCAGTTCCTATATTCTTTTAGCCAGCGTTGTCGAGACGTACTCTGGGTCAGTTACCTCTATATCGAATGTTTCGATTTTTTGCTGCAAAAATACAAACATCTCCCGGCCGTCCAAATAGATGCTCAAGCCCTTGGTGACGAGTCGGACGGTCTGGGTCTTCAACACGACAAACATCTATCTTATTTTGTTATGTAAGACGACTATGATTAGCAAAATTGGCACCTTTGTTTAGGAATTATCAAGAATCTTTGTCAAAATATTGGGAATTTTATGTTCTCTACAGGGATTATAAAATTCATCGAAGCAATAATATACCACAAAATCGAAACATGTTCGTTTGTAGTAAACGTCATGTGTTGGACCCATCAGTTTTCTAACTTTTATTTTCTAAACTCAATCCTTTAATTAATGTACTCCATTAATAAAACTAATATGAACCCACGACATATGGAATGTTTGTCGGTAATTTCTCGACATATACCGTGATTAAAAACCGCAGGAGAGAATCTATAAAAGTTTCAATCAGACTTTTAAATATAAAATTAAAATTCCAAGAACAGACGGAGGTTTTAATTATTACCTCACTCTCTTCAAACGAATATTTAACTTTTTGACATCAAACAACTCAGTATAGAAGTGCACTTTTAGTAAAGTCCATTTGCGTAGCATGATTCTGTAAGCTGTTAGGGGCTTTGTTGACTCAACTAACAATGGCGACGACT
This sequence comes from Amaurobius ferox, assembly GCA_951213105.1. NCBI lineage: Eukaryota > Metazoa > Arthropoda > Arachnida > Araneae > Amaurobiidae > Amaurobius > Amaurobius ferox. The sequence continues at coordinate 20,139,269 of OX578142.1, read as the reverse complement.
GCTAATAGCGACTAGAAATGCCGGTGTTTGATTTTCGAATGTTGACTCGGAAGTGAGCACATATTGGAAAGATATTCAAGTTTCAATTATGCTACACTCTAAATGTTATACATTTATGGGATACTAATAGATTGAACGCACATTCTTCATTATAATATGTGCTAAGTTCTATTGGAGTCTAATGGGATATCAGGAATCACCGGAAATTATAGCGCATACAGATTTTTCCTAATGGGTGATAATGGTCTGTTATTCATAGGGACGGCTGATATTAGCTCTATCGTATCACGAATAGAATGTGCAAATTTTCTTTAGCAGGATTGCAGGGGAGGTTTGATAAAATTTTCATAAAACATTTTTTTTTCCTTTTAGTGTAAAGTGTATTTAAATAATATTTATTATCCAAGTTTTTAAATGTATTTTTACTTTCATAAAATAATTGCTTGAAGTTAATTAAAATTCTTAGTTTTCAGTTTATAACAGCTACATTGACCAACTGCAATTACATCAAACCTTTGAATATTCACTCACAAATTAATGCGATAATAATAAATAAAAATTTCGTAAATATAGCATGAATATAACAATAAACCGCTCTGCTAATTTCAAAGGCAAATAACGGGATCCATTTTCTGTCAAATAATTTTGATACGAATAAATTAATTTCCTTCAAATTGGGGCATTCTTTATTTTTATTAATTTTTGCCCTCTTCTTCAAGACCGACAAGAAACGAGATCTCATTACTCAAGTTATATCGGCAACCCGATTGGTTGACTGAGTTGCTGACTAGACTTCAGTCAGTTGTAAAGATCTTGTTTTGATATATTGAACTCGTAACCCTTAAGTAACTCAAATTACATCCTTGAAAACAAGCAATCAAACTTCGAACGACCTGTAATTTAAATACAGACAGCTTTAGAGGCTCAAATGCATTTATTAACTGAAATACAACTTCTCGCTAGACGTAACAAAATTAAACAGCACTCCTGGTACTTACAAAATATCCCCGAAATCACACAGATATTACAATTTGCAATTAATATATGAAGATCTTATTTGTAATAATTTTAAGTCATTTATTTAAGGCACATAGTCAAATTCGCCATCTGTTTCCGTCTCATTTTTATTGAAGTATCTTTCACTAATTCAGCTATCGAGTTCAGTATTTTCACATAAAAGTTTTGATGTTCATTTGGAATACTATTCTTGAATTGTTTTTAATATTGTCAATCTTCTTTTCAGTTAATGGTACTTTATTAGTAGCATAAGATTGTTTTTATGGCAAAAATGGAAGGCCTGTATTATACATGTTAAATTCAGTGAGACTTTTGCTGTTTTTGCACAACATATAGAACTACCTTCAAACACTCTAAAACCTCAGTAGTCTAGATTTCGCAAAAATGTGACTTATGCTGTTTTAGAAATGACTGATTAGCAAATTATTATGTAAAAATAACTATAATTAGCAGAAGTTACAAATTATATATAATTAACATAGAATTCCATCGATCCGTCCCTTCAAATGGAACTGAAAATCTCGGACTATGTAGGGAGAAGGAGGCTTACTTTGAAATTTTCTCTAAAAGAAACAAAGTATATTTTTATTAATACATTTATTTTCTTCAACAATGAATAACTTTTTATCCAAAGCGTTTCCGATGTCTACAGGGAGTGGGTTATTTCAAGAACTTTTTCAAAATTTCAAATTGAAACAAAAAAAGTGGGGGCGCTTTTCCAAGGAGGGCGAATCGACTGTATTCTACGTAATAGTTTATTATCGTAATATATACATTTAATAAAGAAACTATCAAATGTTTTCCTCGAAGTTTCAAAATATTATAAAGCAACAAGAATCTAATGGTCCTCTATTTATAAGATCTAAACCACATAACTGCCCTATACAAAATTACATTCCAAGTATATTTATAGAGTATAAGATGCCCTTCCTCTCTTGGAAAATTATTACATGTATCAAACCTCCCTACTCCCTCTACTATCTTACATAATAAAAGTGTTAGAAATAAATGATCTCTTCTCGCTACGGAAGACCGACAAATCCAGAAACACTGACTCTCGCCTTTCCGCAAGAAAAGGAATGTGTTTACATCGTGTGATCTGCGCGCGCATCATAAGACACTACCAGTACACTTATACGAACCAAAATTTCTGTTCTGTGTTGTTGATGTTTTGTACTGTTACGGAGCAAAATGCTCGTTTCTTCTTCTATGTAATTTTAAATGCAGAATCTAATTAAATAATTTTTTCTTTCAATCAAGCGCAATTATTCCTGACATCAAGATGGTAACCAAACACAATAAAATGATATTTCTTTTAAGACTTTAGGGGAAACGAAGTCAAATTGCCCTACGCCCTTCGCTCAGAAAGGTAAGCATTTTACCTTATTATAATTATGCTGTTTATAAAGAAAAATTATATAATATATTTTCTCATTAGTGAGGCAGAGTGCCATTACCTATGCACAACCGAGCTATAATATTTTTATCAGATTATGAGACTGAGGTCTAAGCCTGTCTCGCTAGAGAAATTTGTATTAATAAAATAAAATAGCAGCATTTTCATGAGCAATACAATTTGTATTTGAAGAGGGGCATAAGCATAAGTAACCGAAAGTGATTTTTTACGGAATAAGATAAAAAGAAATACCGTACTCCAAATAAACAAAAAAAAAGAAAACGTTTCTCAAGGAAACTAAAAATAAATCATAATGGTACCTATACAGGAAAATCGCTTGATTGAAAAATTAAACCAGAGTAACTACTCCAATTGGAAATTCAAAATGGAAATGATGTTATTGAATAAAGAATTATCAGAAACGATAACCGAAGTGGCTCCTGACCCAATTACCGACGAATGGCAGAAAAAAGATAGAAAAGCCAGAGCGCTCATAAATTTATGTATAGAGGATTCCCAAATCGTTCACGTCAAAAATTTCACCACGGCGCGCGATACATGGAATGCGCTTCGCGCAATACACGAAAGAACAAATTTATCCAGCAAGCTATACCTTTTACGAAAGTTGTACAGTACAAAATTAGATGAAAGAGGAAGCATGCAGCAACATATAACCAAAATTCTGGAGACAGTGGATAAACTTAAAGCAATCGGGGAGGAGATTAATAATTCGCATGTATCAGCACTATTTCTGTGTTCGCTACCCGCCAGTTACGAAACGCTGATAACGGCGTTGGAAGCGCGACCGGAGGATGAATTAACGCCAGAATTTATTAGCAGCAAACTGATTGATGAATATAATAGACGTAGGGATCACCAAGAAATGCCGCAAAACATGGCAAAGGCTTTTCACGCGAATAAAAAATTCTCTAACACCTACGGCTACAAAATGGATAACAAATACTGCTCACATTGCAATATGAAGAACCACAACAAATCTGAATGTTGGCGTCTAAAGAATAAGACCAACGAGCCCGGCAGATATAAAGATTATAAAAATAAATTCAGACACAACTCATCACAGTTAGTGTATGAGGGAAACGACAGACCTGCCGCTAAATCACGAACACAAGAAAGATATTCAGACACTGTAGATAAAGTAGGATCGAAATTTAGAGACTTAGCGCTCATAACGAATCAAACTGAAGAATACAGCTGGATCGTTGATAGTGGTTCCTCATGCCACATAACAAATAATAAGAATTTATTCACTAAAATAAATAATGCAAACAAATCTGAAGTTATTGTTGCTAACGGTAAAGCCTTAACCGCCTATGGGTCAGGCGAAGTAAAAATAAAAAGTCGAGCCTCGGATGGAGAGATAAGACAAGTAACACTACAGGAAGTACTATTTGTGCCAGAACTGAAAGCTAATTTATTTTCCGTACGAAAAGCAACACAACGTGGATGCAAAGTAACTTTTACTAAAGACAACTGTCAGTTAACTTACAATGATGAAGTATTCTTAGAAGGAAAAATAAAAAATAACCTATATGAGCTAGACCTGCTCACACCACAAAACAAAAATGTTACATATATGGTAAATAACTGTAACAACCCCAATTGTGTTACATTATGGCACAGAAGAATGGGCCACAAAAACTTCGGCTCTATAAAGGAAATTAAATCGAAACAGTTAGCCGAAGGCATAAACATCAACGAATGTAAACATGAACTAAATTGCGAAACTTGTATAAAATAAAAACTCACCGAAATGCCATACCCCAAATCTACTCAAAACAGGGGGACTCATATTCTACAACTTGTGCACAGCGACGTATGCGGACCAATGCAAACTCCCACCATAGGAGGAAAATCATACGTGCTAACATTTATTGATGATTTCTCCAGGTACACAATGACCTATCTCTTATCAAAAAAGAGTGAAGTTTTGTGTAAACTGAAGGAATACATCGCTTTTACGACAAACAAATTCGGAAAAAAACCAGAAATACTGAGAAGCGATAATGGTGGCGAATACGTCAGTAAAGAATACGAGGAATATCTAAGTGACAACGGCATACATCACCAGTTGACCGTGCCACACTGTCCATCCCAAAATGGCGTAGCGGAAAGAAAAAACAGGTCACTAATCGAGATGACACGAGCTATGTTGTCAGAAGCAAATTCAGGCAAAAAATTCTGGGGAGAGGCTATAAACACTGCCAATTACCTACAAAATAGACTTCCCACAAAGGCCAATTCAAAAACACCGTACGAAATGTGGAATGGTATGAAACCAAATCTTCGTCATTTAAGGGTCTTTGGCTGTAAGGCCTATTCCTACATCCATAAAAGCAAACGAGGAAAATTAGATGAAAAAGCCCAAGAAGGAATTTTTGTCGGATACGACGACAGATCAAAGGCTTACAGAATATATACAGAAGGAAAAAACATAACACTTGCTAGAACAGTTAAATTCCTCGAAAAATTAATGCAAATTTCAGAATTAAGCTCAAAGGAATTATTCGAAGGAACAGATAGTGAAGTCGAAATAACTAATGCTCAAACAAAAGAAAAACCTGAAGAGGGTGAGATTGAGTTTGAGGCACCGTCAGATGATGAACAAATAAATTCTGATAACATAACCGCCAATCAACCTCGCAGATCCGAGAGATCGAACAAGGGAGTACCTCCCGATCGACTCATCTACTTAGCGCAACAAGCTAACACCGTCGAACCCAGAGACTATAATGAGGTACTAAAAATTAAGAGCCCACAAGAGAAACAAAATTGGCTTGACGCCATGGAAGAAGAAATGCAATCTTTGCAAGAAAATAACACATTCACATTGATGGAACCCCCGCATGGAAGAAAAATAGTTGGTTCAAAATGGACATATAAAATTAAACACGACTCTCAGGGAAAAATAGCTAAATACAAAGCTAGACTGGTAGCAAAAGGATTTTCACAAAAATACGGTGAAGATTATTACGAAACTTTCGCACCAGTGGTCTCACACAGCACAATTAGAGCATTCCTGGCAGGAGCAGCATTTAGAAAACATAACGTACAACACATTGATATCAAAACTGCTTTCCTTCACGGGGATCTAGACGAAACAGTTTACATATAACAGCCAGATGGCTACATCTCCCCTGGTAACGAAAACAAAATATGGAAATTAAATAAAGCTATATATGGGTTGAAACAGGCCGCAAGAGCCTGGCATCTAAAAATAGGTGACTCTCTAAAACAATTAAAATTCGTACAGAGTACTGCTGATCCATGTTTATTCAAAAAGGGAAAAGGAAGAGAAACTGTCTATGTAATCGTATATGTGGATGATATTCTAATATCAGGATCAGAAGAACAAATTGACAAAACAACGAAAGAATTGGGCAGGCAATATAAATTAAAAAATTTGGGTGAAGTTAATTATTACCTTGGAATTAACATAAGAAAAAACCATAATGGAAATTATCTATTAAATCAAAAAAATAAGATTGAAGAAATTGTAAATACATTTAATTTGCAAGATTCAAAGCCCTATAGTACACCAATGGAAACTGGATATTTGAGAAATGAAACAGAAGAAAACCTGCTTCCTAATAACACCAAATATCGCCAAGCTATTGGAGCTCTTCTATATATTGCCACGGTTACAAGACCAGACATCACAGCGGCTACAAACATCTTAAGTCGGAGAAATGAGAAACCACGTCAAATGGATTGGAACGCAGTAAAGCGTCTAATAAGTTATCTAAATCATACAAAGGATCTAAATTTGGTAATAAAATCAACAACAAAACCAATTCTTACAACATACGCTGATGCCGACTGGGCAAGCGATAAAACGGATCGGAAATCCACGAGTGGTAGTCTTTTCTTAATTGATGATTCTCCTATACACTGGTTAAGCAAAAAACAATCATGTGTTGCGCTTTCCTCAGCAGAGGCGGAATATATATCCGCTGCTAACGCAGTTCAAGAAGTACTGTGGTTAATCAACCTACTCAAAGATCTCGATATGCTTCAACAGCTCCCGATTACTATTTTCGAAGATAACCAATCATGTATAAAAATGATTGATTCACCGAAGTACATGTCAAGAACCAAACATATTGACATCAGATTCCACGCCATAAGAGATTTTCAGGAATCGGGTGTAATCCAGTTGAGTTATCTTCCAACTAAGCTAATGACAGCGGACATGATGACAAAACCGCTGCCAAAGCCTGAATTTTTGAAGCACAGATCCAAACTGCTACAGCCGTGATATGCAGCTCCAGAGATCAAGGGGGACTGTTAGAAATAAATGATCTCTTCTCGCTACGGAAGACCGACAAATCCAGAAACACTGACTCTCGCCTTTCCGCAAGAAAAGGAATGTGTTTACATCGTGTGATCTGCGCGCGCATCATAAGACACTACCGGTACACTTATACGAACCAAATGTTCTGTTCTGTGTTGTTGATGTTTTGTACTGTTACGGAGCAAAATGCTCGTTTCTTCTTCTATGTAATTTTAAATGCAGAATCTAATTAAATAATTTTTTCTTTCAATCAAGCGCAATTATTCCTGACATCAAGATGGTAACCAAACACAATAAAATGATATTTCTTTTAAGACTTTAGGGGAAACGAAGTCAAATTGCCCTACGCCCTTCGCTCAGAAAGGTAAGCATTTTACCTTATTATAATTATGCTGTTTATAAAGAAAAATGATATAATATATTTTCTCATTAGTGAGGCAGAGTGCCATTACCTATGCACAACCGAGCTATAATATTTTTATCAAAAAGGACATATCTACGTATGTGTGTCGGCTGTAGAGGAAAATCTAAGCTTCGGACAGCTAAGAAATTTGGTATTAGATTATCTGAACTCCTAGCACGACGTATCTCGGAGAGATTTTTTAAAAATTCGAATTAATTTTTTAATTATTTTATGTTTGGACACGATTTAGAGCAATTTTCACACTAATCGGTTCATTACCGATTGAAAATATTATCACAGTGTTTCAATCTTGAAATGATCAGAAAGGTCGAAGTGATCCTTGGATCGAATCAGTAGGATATTTTCTTCCATATTTATTTTCAAAAATACATCAAAATATGAATATCCTATTTCTTATTTCACCACATCCGATAAAGGAAGGTTAGTCCAATTCTATGTCAACAATGTGGGTGTATATCTTTGAGTTCAAACGAAAAAACCCTATTTTATTTTAATTAGTCTAGTTTCTTATTTTCTCTTCATTTTCGACCAAAAGTATAGAAATAAAAATTTTAAATTCCGTTCCCCTCCGGTTTGCTGGTCGTTGTTATGACGGGGACATTTGTGCACATATGTGGCTAATAGTTGCTCACCACTACTAAAGGATTTGAATTGAAATGAAAGGGGAATGATTTTAGTTCAAAACAGGCGATTTGGAAATAGAGTGGTATTATCTTCTTTGACCCAGACCGTCCGATCTACTAGAAAGGTATAAGGTATCTGTTTGGACGGTTGGGGAGTGCCATCCAATTTAGGCCGGAACCCAGTGGGGGAGGTATCCACAGGGACCATACCCTCCTTCCCCTACCACCAACCTCTCGGAAGGACGAGTCGTATTATCTGTATCTATATTATTTATGTATGGAACACTTATTTAGAATCCCTGAAAGCGCCAGCAATTCTTTTACTTCTGAAAAATGCGAACACATGGTTAATATTAAAAATTTAATGAGGCTGCACATGACTTTAAAATCAAAGTATATTTCAATAAAGGATAAAATAAAGGATTACTTAACGTCCAGAAGGGTGTAGCTGATAGTATAAATTGATAAAATTGAGGAGGCCTAAGTTCGATTCACAGATCCAGAGGTTTATTAGGCTCTGCTGCACTGTATACTTGCCATGACTCTGATGAAGGGCGACTGACTATACGCCAGAAAACGCTAAGGGGAAAGCACGACTCAACGTATATGTATACTCTTTCACTGACGAGTTAAGATTGACTAGGATTAGATGTATGGCTACAGTTAATTTAGATTTTGTACCATACCAATATATTAAATGTAAAATTCGAAATTTGACATATAAGTAATGCTCTAAGTTAGGCTTCTAAGTTATTAAATAACGCTAAGGGGAAAGCACGACTCAACGTATTTGTATACTCTTTCAATGACGAGTTAAGATTGACTAGGATTAGATGTATGGCTACAGATAATTTAGATTTTGTACAATACCAATATATTAAATGTGAAAATTCGAAATTTGACATATAAGTAATGCTCTAAGTTATGCTTCTGAGTTACGATATTTCTTAGTTCTTCTTAAATGTATGATTGATGAAAGAAAGGTTTTACAGTCATGAGACTGCACCGAGAAAAAGTTTTAGATTTAGGTTTTATCCCCTTACTCTTACCCTCAAAACAAAGGGAATAAAAATACACCTTTTCTCTATGTAATTGAGGCTACTTATAATGAAAGAACGGCTCAAGGGATTTACACATTTTTCAGTGGCTTGTGAAGCCTAATTGGAAAGACATTTATGTCTAAAGTATTTTGGATTTTATACCGCGTTAATTTTATTTCAATATCTAGTGCAACGCCAGGTATTTATGCTAGTACGCTATACGCAATAGTTTTATCATTTTGAAATTCGTAAATTATTTCATAATACAAATTCAAGATAAATTTCATTTTTTTTAAGTTTTGCATTTGTTCAAACAGTTGCTTTAAAAACTTTCGTGCCAGAGCATATATTAATTAAACAATTTGTTACTGGTAACGACACATTTGATTAAAACACGTAAAGCAATTTCAATATTTACCCTTTTTCTCCATGTTTGAATGGTGTAAGTAATTTCGAATTCTAGTCACGTGCATTATTTGCAGACCTTCCATTTTCAATGAACTATTCAAGGTAAAATGTCTTCAAATAACCCAAAAGGTTCTAGCGATTGAATAAACATTCTTGAGTTTTCAGTAAAATCCAATACAATTAGATATACATAGGTTTCGAGTTTTAATTCTCATCTCATGATTAAATGAAATCATTTACATTCGGAAACAAGATTTATAATATCGTAAGTGCATATTACAATTCCAGCTGTTTTCCAAATTTATTCGTGAACTGAAACTCGTCGTAATTAATTGAGAACCAACCGCTCCAATGAATTCTATGAAAATATTTATAAATTTAATTTTTCGAGAATATATATATTTTATTTAATATCGTTTAGGGAAAACTGATACGCTTAATAAAGTTTGAACTTTTTTAATAAGTTTGGTTTCGTTTAACAATATATGGCGCTTAGCGTCGTAAATAATTATCTTAATCTATTATCTGATTCTGTTAGATTCTGTTTCTTGGTCGATTCTATACGCGTGAATTCAGCTTTCTAAATCACAGCGCGCTTCTTAAAGACTTTTATAAACCCCTTTTTCTCCGCACAACGAGGGGAGGGCATCGAAAATCCAGTTCCTTTGGATTCTGTATTGGAGTCGATGTTACAGATGTGCAAAGATTGATCCTTCTAAGTAATTCTGGAGGGTTTGAAAAACTATTTGACATATCCCATCTCATTTTTTGGTAGATATACTAGCGTAATCTACGATTTTGCCCACCCATGTGGAAATCGAATATTTGGTTCTGAAGTGCTGTCCCATAGTTGATACTATAAATGTGCAAATATTTAAATTTTTAGGTCACTGGCGACTTCTGGAGCGTCTATAAATTTAAAAATCACCTCATTTCTGTGCTTTCCAGAGGGGACATCGAAAATCCAGCCATGTTAAGTTAACACGGTAGCTTATTTTGGATCAGGGCAATGCCAGGTAATTCGGTCTAGTTGTGTAATAAACTATCCTTTTATGTGTGTGTGTAATGAAAATGTAATGATTTCTTAGTCTTTACATACTAATTGTATGCGGTAGGTTTTGTAGCAATAGAACACTTTTTTCGGTTTACGTATTTTTATTTTCTTAGTGCAAGTGTGTGCTTCAAGATTATAGAAATCGTTTTTTTAATAAAACTTTGGATTTTTCGTAATAAATGAACATTGTTTTACATATGTTGAATCAAATGTACATGTTATTTCATCCAGGATTGTGTATCATCCATTGTTATATATTGATATTTTTATCAGATAAAAAGCTTTTGTTTGATGGCTTTAATGTTTAAAGAAGTTATAAATTCAAGTAATGAACATGTAGTGTATTTATAAATAATATATCACTGAACCTCTATGATTATTCCCCATTCCAATTAAATGTTTCTAAATATAACTCGTGTTTAAAGTAATAGCTTTTTCGTGGAATCAAGCAAAATGATCAGTAAATACGTGGCAATCAGAGAAGTTTAGAATAGAAACAAATATTCCATAAATTGTCACACTATTGTTCTTAAAGTGCTATCTGCGTCATTTTATTTTTGTGGCATCTTACATTTCAAACGTATTATACTAGCTATTACATCAATGCTATAACAAGAGATCACACTTACTCGATCAAATATCGTTATTTTGAATGAATATTTAAAATTCAATAACCTGTGAGTAACTCTGCAAGGGATATCACGTATTTAGGTTATGTAGTTTTACTTTTTATCAATTACTACAAAAAGGATTCCATAAAAGTGTGGTAGAACATTTTTTTTTTATATGTAGATTAATTGATTTTTTCTGAAAGCCTGCCTTGCGTACAAGTGCTGCGTGTAAGATTCTGCAGAAACTGGGATACATGCATTCGCAATTTGCTTAACACTTTCCAACATAGCTGAAACGAGTTTTTCACTTGGATCATTCTGTCTGTCTGTCCGTTCGCACGATAACTACTGTAAAAATAACTCTATCAAAATGAAAATTTAGTATGTTTTTGAGACGGTCTGTGGAACATATGGGAATGAAAATGGATAATATCACCCAATTAGTTTTGGATTGAAACCAGATTGAAAAAGTGAAATACATTGAACCCTATGAGACCTAATTTTTCACATATTTTTTAAGTGAAGTTAAAATTCACAAATTGCTTCGAAAATTTGAGAAATATTTAAGTTATTACATAAAATGTATAAAAAAAAATCAGCGAAATGTGTTAGGTAGTTTTTAAATTAAAATTGAAATAATAATTACACATATGACGTATGTCATATGTGTAATATATTCCGGCCGTCCAAATAGCTGCTCTTAGTCCTCTGGACGAGTCGGACGGTCTGGGTCTTCAACATATGACGTATGAAAAGATCACGTGACTCATTGCAAAATAAAAAATATGGCATGCATTTTTTCCGCTGTGTAAAGATCTTGATTTTTAAAGTTCATCTATATTTAGTGTTCATCATCATCATAACTCATCGTGCCTAGTGGCACATAAGGTCTTCTGCTTGCGTCGCCACCCTGGTCGATCCTGTGCAGCAGTCTTTGCTTCTGACCTGCTCGCCCATCCCATCCAATTGCTCTCCTGCTCCACCAGTCTCCTCCAAGTTAGCTTGGGTCGACCCCGAGATCCTTTTCCTTCAGGCGCCCAAGTAAGTGCCACAGCAGGAATGCTATGCTGCAGCATTCTTAAGACATGTCCAGTCCATTTCCCTCTACGTTTTTTTTATATCCATCTCAATTGCTTCCTGTCCAGTACTCTTGTAGAGTTCAGTGTTAGTAATAACACAAGGCGAAAATATTCCCAAAATTTTCCTCAGATATTTAGTCTGCCAGGCATTTACCTTGTTGCATTGGCCCCTTGTTAATTTCCATGTTTCGGCTCCATATAGTAAAACGCTTTTCACTAAGGAATTAAAAAGGTTGATTTTGGTTTTTAAATTAATGTTAGTAGTTCTCCATATTTTATTTAGTTTTCTAAAATAATTCTAAGATTTATATTTAGTGTTGCATCCGTCATAAAACAGCTTTATTTTTTAGTATTATCTGGGTATCTAAAATTCCGTATCTACGCAATTACAATATTTTTTATTTTAAATGATCATTGAACTTTGATTATTTCTACAACGAAGCCTAATTTTAATGCATACAGAATGTAAACAAATCAAGCGATTATAAGATGAGTTGTATAAAAATTGCTGAATTTATATCACACAAAATTATTTAGCTCTGGAGTGTGAAATATAAGTGATAAAAATGAAATACTCATTGATTTTGCATGGAGAGGCAGACGATTTATATTTCGATAACGTCATTTGAATAAAGTTCATTTTAAAAACTAGAATTGTCTTTTTCGATGAAGTTTTAAGTTTTCAAATATAATAAATTACTGTAGTATAAATTACTGTAGATAATATCAATGCTGAATGCAGGGGCGGCAAATAGGGGGCACGAGGGGGCGCGGTCGCGCCCCCAAATTTTTCCTCATCGTCTATCGGCTTCTCCGTTTTTTATCGACTGTCCACTGGTCAGTTTTCTCACGCTATGGAACTTCAAAAGATCCAACCTTCACAGTGAAGTTCCTACTTCCGGCTGGAACGAATCCCTTTCAACTTGAAAAATTTGGGGTGATGTTATCCTTCTCACTTAAAAATTTCAAGTGTCCGATTAGATTTATGTGTAGTTAGCGCATGCTCATCCCTTTCTTCCGCTAGAAATGCATTTCAGCAACTCAATGCATTATATTCTTTCATAGAAACATCATATAAAAGACATGCCATTTTGGAAAAGATTCGATCATCAACAAATACTTTATCTGGAGGCTCTTCAACTCTACAATCACTAAGTGATACGAGGTGGTTCAGAGTTAAAGCCATACAAGCACTACTTGAAAATTTTGAAGTCGTGATTTTAACACTGGAAGAATTATCTGAAAACGATTCTCTCAATGGTGGAAGAGCCAAAGCCCTTTTAACTTGCATGACATCGTTCAAATATTTGTTCATTTCGTTTGTATTGAACAGTGTTTTTGATCAATGCAATACTCTCTCAAAGCATCTTCAGTCATCTGATCTTAATTTTCAGGCTGTGCAATCTTTGGCTAAAGCTACTATTGAAACGGTTAGTTCTTTTCGTACTCATACATATTTCAATCTAGTGTGGGGTTTTGTGGCATAACTTTGCGAAAAAAATTCTTATTCTGGACCAAAACTGAAAAGGCGTAAAAAAATTCCAAGCAAATTCGGAGGCGGTGAAAAAAAATCTCCATGATGATGTTAATCATATCACAGAATCAATATTCAATATAAAATTGTAGATTCAGTATCTAATGAAATTGAGACAAGATTTAATGAGAACAATATATCTGTTCTGTTTGCCCTTAGTTCAGTATTATCCGGGTCAGATGTCGAAAAAGAAAAACAAAATGCTTCAACCATATGCAAAATATATGACTTCCAGAAAGAGAGATTGTTGTGCGAATTGCGACTGTTTTATTCAATGGTGAAGAATGAAAACATAGACCATCCCAATTTTAGAAGTCGCCTGGATTATTTTAAAGAGCGGAATTTAAAAAAATGTGTTTCCTGTCATAACATTATTAGTTAAATAGTTTTTGACTGTGCCAATCAGCTCAGCCAGTTGTGAAAGGTCTTTTTAGTGTCTTAGGAGGCTGAAAAATTATTTTCGCAGTACAATGGGACAAGAAAGACTTTCATATTTAGCTGCTTTAGCTATAGAATAAGATATACGACTGGATTATGATGATATTGTAACAAAATTTTCTTTTCTTCCAGATTCTAAAAACCGGTGTTTACAACTTCGATAAAAAGTAAATAAATATAGATATTTGTATTTAGAAAAATTATGTTAACAGCAATTATGTTAACATAATTATGTACAAAAATTATGTTAACAACATTATGTACAAAAATTATGTTAACAACATCATTTTTCTCAACATCAATTCCATTTTGTGATCCCCCCCCTGTTAACAAACTTTTATTTATTCCTTATTGTGAATTTTCATACATACAAATCTCGCACCCCCAAATGGAATGCTGAAATGCCGCCCCGGGCTGAATGTATCACATTTTAGAGATGTTTAAATGAAATTTAATTTCAGTTGGAAAGTGTCTCATAATTAATGCTTTATACATGATTGATCTTTCTTGTTTTAATATAATCTCTTAAATGATTATGCTTTAATTTTCGAATAAAAGTATATTGAAGTTAAAAGAAATTGAAATTAGTGTTGTGATTAAATTCTAAAAATAAAAAAAATATGTAGAATTTTTTTTGTAATAAAAAAATGCTGACAGAATTATTTAAATTTAAGTGAAGTATATGCATATGCACATAATATAATAGCTTGTAATATGGATAGATTCTGGGTAAATAAGTTTTGACGCTACAATAAGCTCAACGTTTAAAATAACGTTTTAACTGTTTTGCGAAAAACAATCTCAAAGTCAAGAATGTTTGCTTGGCATGTGCATATATTCCTTCACCAATTTTATTATAAAACGTAATCTAATTGAAATATTTTGATAACTACTTTTTTTTTTTTTTTGATATCCCTAAAATTTAATTCAATAAATACCGAAATAAAGCAAAATATGTTTTTTTAGATTGAAAGAGTGATTTCCGGCCTTAATCATATTTTAACACTATCTGTTTTTCCTTTCTATTATTTTATACTAGAAAATGTACTATGTTTAAATTTTAAACGTAATTACCCGGAATTTAAAACGTAAATTAAAAAATACAAACTGATAAATACTACACCGGAACTCACACCAAATTTCCAAAACTAAATAATGTTTTAATAATACGCTCCCTTATAACAAAATCAAATAAAAAGGTTTGCTTGGGTGCACACACAGCTACGCCACGACCGCTCATTTTAAATCAGGGGCAACAGTGGGTGCTTGCTACCTTGAAGCTCATGTTAGAACGTTTAATTGATCGGTTTGAAGCTCATGTTAGAACGTTTAATTGATCGGTTTGAAGCTCATGTTAGAACGTTTAATTGATCGGTTTGAAGCTAATGTTAGAACGTTTAATTGATCGGTTTGAGGCTCATGTTAGAACGTTTAATTGATCGGTTTGAAGCTCATGTTAGAACGTTTAATTGATCCGCTTGATATTCATGTTAGAACGTTTAATTGATCGATTTGAAGCGCCATGTTAGAAAGTTTAATTGATCGGTTTGAATGTCATATTAGAACGTTTAATTGATCTCCTTGACGCTCATGTTTGAACGTTTAATTGATATGCTTGAAACTTATGTTAGAACGCTTAATTGATCTGCTTGGAGCTCAGCTTGAAGCTCATGTTAGAATGTTTCTAATCAATTAATGCCATGTTTTCAAATACTGACATATACCCAAGATTGACTCATTAACATATTGTTTAAATTATGGAGATTCTAAGTCAATGTTCCTATATATGAATTTTATAATGAATACAAACACACGTTATCGCTGAAATTTTACGTTTAGGAACTTATAAATAGATGGAGCCACCAGCAATCGCAAAACCTCCAAACTTAGTCAGCTCTAAGCGCGGATAGTAATTGGGTGGGAAACACCTCTGTACCCCTTCTTTCTATGCGATAACTCAGTTAATTTTTATATTTTAAATGCTCGCATTGAAGGAATATTCGAAGCGTTTATTTTTAAATTCTATATTTTATTTTTCATACCTTAACATTCAGGTTAAAATGTTTTTTTTTTTAATGTGTTTTTTAAAGTAAAATCTCTTCTACTCAAATAATGCCATGTTTTCAAATATTGATGCATTCCAGAGGCTGAAGCATTCAAATTGGATATTCCTTATAAAGTTATATCCCCAAAAGCCTCAGGAATATATTTTTTACATCATGAAAATTGTGAGTTAATGTTTCCATATCTGAATTGTTAATGCTATGCAGTATATTGTAGTTTTACATTTAGGAACGTAAACATGGATGACAGCACCATGTAACAATGCTGGCCTGTAAAATGTAACATTTTCGAATTAAAATAAGAAAAGTCTAATTCGAATTTTAAAAAGTATGGCCAAGGCATTTTGTCCCGGGCCTAAAGTATCTCTGTACCAAATTTCATGCCAGCACGACTTTTAGATTTTACGCTACAGACGAACAGACAGACAGACATATTTCTTTATTGTTATAGATTACTATTTATGACTATCATATCCTTAAACATTCCTTTTAATTCAATGTAAGAATAAATTTATAGTTACATGAATAATTCAGATTATAAATTATTGTTGTTTTGATGAACTTAAGATATATGCACGTATATTTCATTAGTAGTATTACGTATATTTCATTAGTAGTGTTATGTACATTTCATTATTAATATTACATAATTAAAATATGTTACAAGTTATACATCAACTAATTATACTATTATTATATCCATCTCAGGTGACTTAGTAAAACAAAATTAAGTTTAAAGAAATAAAATTATCTAACTTGCTTAAAAGTCATTTCCCCATTAATTGAAAAGTTATTCAAGTAGTCATTGATACTGTTCAAAAGGATTTGAGACTCTTATTCTGAGGAACAAAATACGAGGAAATTGCATGGTATGAAGAAATCGTGTTTCCATGGAGAAGTTTCGCCATGTCTAATTTGAAACAAATCCATTGATTTACAAGATTAATTTTCAATGAATCAGGAGGCTTAAAGACTTAATGTCTTCTCTTTTCGCTTAATAGCCGAATGTGTTTTATATAAAATCTTTTCTTTTGATTTTCCCACATTTAGCGTTAGATTCGATAGCTGTAGATGTTATTGAATATATTTATAAGAGTAAATTTAAGTACTACCACATCAATGCGACATCAATCTATACGACTTATTGCTCTCATTCGATCATTCTAATTACTACATATTTTATTAATATGCAACTAGTTACTTTCCTTATATACGAGGCGCGTCCACAAAGTAAGTTTCCCACTCGTCCCACAGCTAGCAAACCTTATATTGCACGAAACGACTGTGAGTACGTGATAGAGCAATGACGTAGCATGGCGCATGCACTAACGGTACTTCCCGCGTTCTCACAGTAGCACGGCTGCAGCTGTTGAAGATGAAGACTCTTATTCCAGCTCCCGCCGACTGTGAAGTGCGGTCAGTGATAAAATTTTTGAATGCACAGAGCATAGAGCCGATCGAAATTCATCGTCAGCTGTGCCGGGTCTAAGGGCCTAACGTCATGAACCAGCAGATGGTGCGTCGCTGGTGCAGAGAATTTTCGGCAGGTCGACAAAGTGTGCATGATGAGAAGCGCAGTGGGAAGCCATCCATCATTACGGACGACCTTCTGGAGCTTGTGCAGGAACGCATTATGCCCACATTACCCCAGAAACAAAGCAGCAGTCAATGCATTGGCGTCACAGTGGATCTCCCTGCAGGACGAAATTCAAGCAGACGTTGTCGGCGCGGAAAGTGATGTGCATGGTGTTCTGGGACAGACGGGGCGTTCTTCACGTCGAATTCCTGACCAGAGGTGAGACGGTGATTGCTGAGCGTTACTGCGAAACACTGCAGAAATTGCGACGGGCCATTCAGAACAAGCGGCGCGGGATGTTTAGTGCCGGTAGCCCGGACCTCGCTCCCAGTGATTTCCATCTTTTCCTACACCTCAAGATATTCCTGTCCGGTCAGCGTCAGCGTTTTGAGAATGACAGAGAGGCAGAGATGGTTATCACACAGTGGTTCAAATCCCAGGCGGCAGACTTCTATGACACAGGTATTCAAAAGTTGGTCCCACGGTATGACAAATATCTCAATTCCGATGGTGAATATGTTGAAAAATTGCTGAACACTTGCTGTATCTGTTGCAATAAAAATTTCCATGAAATTGTGTTTCTTTTCTGTAAACGACCCCAGGGAAACTTACTTTGTGGACGAGCCTCGTACATAGTATAATGTATGAGGAAAGTATTGGGACGGAGTCGAACTTTTGTATTCGAGTTTTCAACGGGAGAACAAGTTTCAAGCAATCCTGAATACTAATCAAACGTTTTTGAGGTGATGTCTGTATGTGTGTGTGTGTCTTAGTGAGTCTGTGGGGATGACGAACGAATAGAGCGATTTGAACAAAATTTGGTACAGATATTACGATCCGTAAATACTTGAAGCATGTTGTTTTTAAACGCAATCGAATGCTCAGAACCCCGTTAAATTTTCGAGTGAAATTTTGAAAAAATCATCGAAAAATCAAAACATTTAATAAAGTTACGCAAGTAGTCAATTCCAATGTAAGTTTTTCTTAGAAAACGATTGACATAAACTTTAGAACGCTAGCATGAACCGTTTTCGAGATATTTCACATTTTTCAAATAAATGTATCAATGTATTTTCTCAGTTTGTCTGTAACCCTTGCTAATCTATTTGGCGAACTTGGCGAATAATCTAGCAACGTATCGCCAATTTGGCGATATATCACCCCAGATTGACGAAAATATCGTCAAAATTACAAAAATGACGCTAAATTAATGAAAATTTCGCCGAAGTGATGACTTAATTATAAAAATATTTTAATATATGAGCTATGTAGCTTATTGAGGATGCTATCAATATTGATAATTGTTGATTTAGAGTTGCGTGAAATATAAGTTAATTGGGTACTTCGAAATAGTTTTACATGTTGTGATTCGGAAAATCACTAAATGTACAATCCAACGATAAAAACAGTACCGTGGATCTTATACATTATGTTTTCACTGTAAAAGTAGCAAATTCATTGCATTATATAAGGAAAGTCATGTGCTGCCCACATCAGATTTTTTAACTAGTATTTAAGATTCTCAAAAAAAAAAAAGAGAAATAACAATCATAAAAAAAGAAGTTGTAACCTTTTATTAAATAAGTTCGAATTCGTTTAACATTGTATGGCTCGTAGACTCTAAAATAGGCGTTTTAATTGAAATTTGTTTCAGTTGGGTTCTGTCTAAGGGTCGATACAGTAAGTGTGCAACATTTCAGCCTTGTAGGTTCCCGGGGGTATAAGGCTTCTACAGGGTCTGGAAAGCCGTTTTGACACATCCCTCATTTTGTACTCCCCGGAAGAGAAATAAATAATTCAGCTCTGTTTAGTTACGTTCCGTGATCGCACTAAAAGTATGTAAAGTTTCATCCTTCTAGTTCACCGAGAAGCTCTCATTCCCTTGTTCTGTTTTCTACCACAGAAGAAATGGAAAATTCGGATATTTTAGGTTCTGTTCCATGATGCTTTAAAGGTGCTATTACACGAAGCAATTTATATTGCAGAATTTCAGCAATTGCACCTATCAATCCTGTTTGCTACCTTTCTCTCGAAGAGTTGCCAATTATTTACCACTTATTTGTATATAGCACGTTTAGCATCAGGCCATATAAATGCTAGAATCTTTTCATATTAGAAGTCTTAAGCTTGTCAAAGGGTTCTTGCTACCCAAAGATAGAAACATTAGAATGTGACAATTTGGCAAACAGATAATAGTGCATTGCGTATTAATTAAAATAAAATGCTTACCGCGCGCGCGATCACCATCATTCATCAAGAATTGATAAGTAAATTTATAACTGTAAAGACTGTAAATAGAATATCTAGAAATTTCCCGGGCTGATTTCAAGAAATCGGTTGTCCTGCCACTCAAATCGAAAGTATTTGAACATGAGCATGAAACATTAATAAGAACACAAAATAAGCGTAACACTAGTTAGATGGAATGAAATATTGTATTAATATGTTGAATTTAATGTTTGAATTATTTTCAACTTTTTTGATATCAACGTGTATTCGAAATGATGTCATTAAACTTAATTTCTTCCATAGCAAATGGAATCAATATATAAATGATTATTACATTATTTAAATATCAAGTAATTCTGATTCAAGATTACATTATTTAAATATCAAGTAATTTTGATTCAAATGAATCAATAAAACGAATAATAATACATTTGAGTACTCACAGATTTTTGGTTTATCTTATCGACTTACAATTTTTAGAGGGCAGAGTAGCGTACAAAGCTTTTCACAGTTTTAATTGGACACTTATGATTTAATATCATTGGGCCAGGTTCGGCAAAGAATATGGAAACCAAATCCTTTTAAACACACTTTAAACTCAGGTCAACGATAGAAATTCCTATGTTCGAGATACGGGCCGGTCGCTCATTCCACATAGATTCAGAAACGAAACACTTTTCAACAATAGGAGACCGAAAACTTCCTCTGCGACCACAAGGAAAAATCCAGCGGCTTCTATAGGTTCTTAAATCAGCAAGTGCCCCCACAAGCAAAGAGTTACGAGTAAATCATTTCAAGCAAATTTTCGGCTGAACAGCGTATTAAGGTCGGATCAGAATTTAATTGCATTTTAGTGTTTTTCTTCCCTTCATGTCACACGTCCTCGCACTTCGCTCGTTAATACAAGGTTCTTTAATGCACTACGTGACAGTGAAAATGATACACCAAGAAGAATAGGCAGAAAAATATGCAAATTGCAGGGTAGATGCATCTCACCGAGTTATGTAAATGATGCGAAATGCGCAGCTGTTCTGCGCACGTTGAGTGAGATATAAGGGAAAGAACCTTCAGAATCGGCAATAGTCGCGCCGCTTTGTCTACCAGGGAAATAATTTTGCATATTTTTTGTCTCACAGGGAACGTGTAGTAGCAGAGAATACTAGGCCGTCGCCAACCGAGGCAGGTCCAGCAGACAGACGATTTCACGAGGGGTGTAGTGATAGGACTCAGAAGGGCAGGTTGGTCCATACGTCAAATCTCAGCAGACAACCACCTACACGCATCCACAGTGCACCAGCTGTAGCGAAGATGGTTGGATGCGGCACGTCTGAAGGATGTCGGTACGGCCAGAGCGACGTCAGCACGCGTGGACCGACGCACCCGCCGGCAGGCGTTGGCTGTCCCGGAGGCCACTTCCGTCGTCCTTTTGCAGCATGTACAGGACACCCTTCATGCTCCAATATCGACCAGGACCCATTATCCGTCGATTGGAAGCCGGCGACATCATGACGCTCGTTAAGAAGACTGCCATTGACCCAACAGCACAGACGCCTCCGTTTGCAATGGTGTCGGGATAGAGCCACGTGGGCGGCGGAATGGAACAGGGTTGTGTTCTCCGACGAGTCACGCTTCTGTTTCAGCAATGACAGTAGCCGTTTGCGAGACTGGAGCCGAAGTGGTGATACATCCAATCCGGCTGCATCCTCGGAACACCACACCGCACGACAATGCGGCATCATGGTTTGGAGCGCCATCGCCTACGATAGCAGGTCATCTCTGATCCATATTGAGGGCACTATGACGGCCCAACGATACGTGGATGATGTACTGCGGCCGGTGATACATCTCTTTCTTCAGTCGGTGCCCAATGCCATTTACCAGCAGGTTAATGCCCGACCACACATGGCACGCATCAGCCAACATATCCTGCAAGTTACCCAGGTGCTTCCCATACCACCAGTCTCCCCTGATATCTCACTAATCGAGAGAATCACTTAGGTTAAATGAATGTGTAAAATAAATATTTGAAACCTCCATAGTGGTCAATGAAATAATGTGATACATGAATATAAACTCAGAGAACGATGGATTAAAGGCCGAGCGATGTGACCTCAAATTCTGTCGCGCTCAGGAATTGATTAATTTTTCTTGTTATGCTGGAAAAGATTGCTTTAATTCGGTGACAAATTTTCTTCCCATTGAAATGTATGATCTGCTAGAAGACATTGTTCCGTAGAATAAATCCTTAAATGGGATAAAATGCAGCTTTCTAGTTTAAGAAAGGGGCTTCTGGAGAGTCTGAAATTCTTTTCGAAACCCCCGCTTTCTACACTCTCGGGGATATAGGTTAAATAGAAAAAAAAGGCTCACTTAAATTCCGTACCGTATTTGATACTATGTGCAAAGTTTCAACCTTCTAGGTCACCGAGATCTTCTTGAAGATCTGGAAAACGAAAATCAGTTAGACAAGACCCGTTTTTATATGGGTCTTAGGTGACTGAAAGTAAAACAAATTAGGTTTAAAGAAATAAAATGATCTAACTTGTTTAAAAGTTATTTTCCCATTAATTGAAATGTTATTCATGTAGTCACTGATACTGTTCGAAAGGGTTCTGAGGAACAAAATACGAGAAAATTGCATGGTATGAAGAAATCGGGTTTCCATGGAGAAGTTTCGCCATTTCTAATTTGGAACAAATCCATTGATTTACAAGATTAATTTTCAATGAATCAGTAGGCTTAGGGCTTAATATCCTTCCCTTTTCCTTAATAGCCGAATGTACTTTAATTTTTTTTTCCTTTGATCTTTACACATGTAGCGTTAGAATCGATATCTGTTGATTTTATTGAGAACTTACTTATAAGAGAATATATTTAAATACTACAAATTTTATTGCACTTATTCAATCATTTTACTTACCACATATTTTAATGATATTTAATTATATGTGATGTTTACGAAGAGTAACTTGACTAATAAACGTGACTAAGATAACTTGAACAAGAAATTTAGGAAAAAAGCCTTCATATGATTGCAAGTGGTGTGTACACTTTGGTTTCAATGATACTGTTAGGCATTATACTCTATTGCATACTTATTTCTTACAGTTATACAAATTTTCGAAAAAAGAGGAAGTGTAAACTTACCCTCACCAAAATCCGATTTATTTTCAGTAGATAGAAGTTGGACAACGTACACTCCATCTCGACACCACAGTAAATTACTTCTATTCTTACATTTATCAGTCAAATGCGAATATATTAGGAGGTATTCCATCCGGTGATTTTTCGTCTTCTGATTCAATTGTGTCGTGAATTTAAGTTTAAACCTGTCCATTCTACTGTTACCTCTTTATTTAGTCGCATTCGTATTGATAAATTTAAGGATAAGCGTAATTTTAGGTGTCTAGCTGGGGTGTACATTGACCCCCCCCTTTTATCTCCTGAAAATGAATATAAGTTCTATATTAGAAGTACAAAGTGTACAGTTGGCATTTGTTTATCTGAGCATGCTCGTATATTAAAAATAATAAACTGGATACTGTTCTTTCAACATTTGTTATTAATGATAATTTTGCTCCTATATTTGATAACATTTTTCTGTTAATTAGCTGCAATAACCCCCGTAACATTTTACTTTTTGATTATGTATTCATTTATATTTATCGCGATTCTATTTGTAATTTTAATTCCTTTGAAACTCTCAGTTTTGCCTGGTGTCTCATTCTCAACTCTGCGTGTTAAACTCTTATATAATTTTCTGGTTATCTAGTGCATTTTCTCTTTGCTTTCTACGACACGATTATTGGTTGTCTTGAATTTTTATGATCTACAGTTATTTATATGTATTCTTTGTAATTTAATTATTTTTTATTGATATCGAATTTTCCAACTATCCATATTCAAATCGTGTTTCAAGTTTGTAGGCTATGTATAAGATGTCACGTTCGTCACATCTTAAATAAGTTACATTGTAACTCATGTAGGATGTAGTGACGTCAGAAAGCGCTCTGGATCTATTTGTAATTTAATGTACGCCATTGATGGTATTAATATTAAAGAACTTTTTACCAAACAACGTGGTTGTTTTTTCTATATATTTTAAAAAATATAATAATATCGTAATTTACGTTTTTTTTATTGACAAATATCCAATGATTGCGGTAAACGTATCCAACAAAAATAGTGAAATTCATTAACATTACATTCAAAATTCACAATTACATTCACAAACACTTAAACTTAAAACCAAAAAACATCAATTTTATAGCATACAATATTTAGTTAAAAATATCTGATTTTGGTGACAAAATCCTGCTTCAGAACAAAAGTACAGTGTAGCCATCAGGACCAAAGCAAGAGAGACAATGTTGAGAAGCACAAACTACAAAAATGAAGGTTGAAACTACAAAAATGAAGACCAATGAGAAAATTGAAAGAGCTGATAAATTAGAAAGATATGAATGAAAACCCCTCGAGTCAACTATACATGTAGAAACTGTGACCATTCCTGTACAAAAGGGAATTGTGATGTCAAATAGAGAGACGACTGATTTGTGTTGCCGTTAAGCTAAACTGAAGTATTGAAATCAAACAAAACGAATTTGAAATTCGAGTATGACGAAGAGAAAAAGGAATGGATGGACTACAATTAATTTCGAAAATGACTTTACTAGTACTGTGCTGCCCACACCAAAAAACTTGGTGTGGGCAGCACAGTACTTTCCTTACATAATGCAATGACTTCACTTCATTCACAGCCAACAAATTATGTGTAAGACCCCAATCGAATCTCTATCGAAATATTATTCCTATATACCTTTACAAAACGCAAGTAATCTACAAACCTCCCCCCTACCTGTCCAACAAATACTGAACCGCATTATATTTTGAATTAAAAATTTTAATTCCCCAAAGCGAGAGGAATTGTCAATGAAATTGAACTTTGTTTTTCAAGATATTGACTTTCAGAAATTTTAGTGTCATTTTCGTTAATTATGAGTCATTTTGACAATTTAGCGACATTTACGTCAATTTAGTAGCATTTAAAATAAGTTGCCTAGTTGGCGATATTTTGCCCAATTTATTGTCAATGTTACCCTATTTAAGAATACTTGCTACTAATGTGACTTTTTTTATACATTTACCCCCCAAAATGAACTATGTCTCGAAAAGAATTTATTTTAACGTTCGAAAATTGGTGTCATTCGTTTTTTAGGAATAAATTGCGTAAGAAAAGATTATTTACTTAACATTATTAAAAATCTATATTTTTTTGAAAAATCATTCAAAATTTTGAGGGTCTTATGAATGTTCAGTTGTGTTTAAAATCTATAGGGTGTAAGTAGTCACTAATTGTAATAATCGTACTAATTTTTTTTCGAATATCGCAATTCGTTTGTGAGATATCGCTTCTATAGGCTCACTGACACACACACTAACATACCGCAAACATTACCTCAAAAACATTCGATTCGAGTTCAGATATGCTTGAAACGTGCTCTTCCGTCGAAAACTCGAATTCAAATTTTCAACCCCGTTACAATACTTATCATATAGTACAAGTATTATGTATGTGCAGAAAATAAGTAACAAATATGTAATAAAATCCATTTATGATTTTAAATAAATCGAGTTGTATGAAAAGCAAGTTACAGAGTATAAGGATTTGTAACAAAACTAAGTTATATACTAAAATCAAGTTATGATTTTAATTATTTTCTCCCTGGGTCACATATGGAACTCTGACGACTCAAACTATTTCTTTGGATGGAGTCGCTACACTGTCATTTTGTCCTAAAGAAAAAGACTGCTTTATGCTTAAAAAATCGGTTGATACTTTTAAACAACTATTGCATCCTGTACTATCGAAGTTTCTTAACTTTCAGTTTACTTAAACCAGTAGTTGAGTGAAAATTTGCTAAGTGAATTGCTTAAATATTTTTAGCTGCAAATATACTTAAAATCAAGAACAAAATCTGTGGGTTTTTCGGAGATACTACAGATAGAATAAACTGTAAAAACACTGTTTAGAATATTTTATTACCGTACATCTAACAGAACGATAAAATCAACTAGCAGTATGAAATTAAACAAATAAACTAAGTTATTTATAGTACCTAGAAATACTATTTATTTTTACAGATAAATAAGACTTCCAGATTTATGAAAGAAGATTCAATTTTTTTTCAAGAACCCAAACATTTCGTGCAAAACTACCGTTCAGTTTCCAACAAACTCTCAACAATAGTATTACTTGGTTATATCTTTTCAGACTGTATTGTTTCTTACAAACAGTTTCTTCATGACTTTTTGTCACGCAAGAAATGTAGTGGTCATTCCACCTAGTATTTTCAGGGACAAAATGATTAAATGGACTTTCTAAGAGTTTCAATATGATATATTTATATAAAAAAATGTTATGCAACTTTCTACATAATTCAGCGTTGAAGCGCAGAAAAAACCTCCCAAAAAGTTTTTTCTAAGGAAGAGAAAAACGTAAATCCAATTTAACAAAGACTGTACTTTTTTGATGTATTTTCTTTTGAAATCGTCCATTATCTTTGCATCAAGTCTTTTTTAAAATAAAAAGTGTGCTGTGTGCAACACATCGCGTTCCCTACAAGTTAACAAATTTGTCTTTTATGGGGATACAAACTACAAATTTATTAAGTAGCCTTCAGATGGTGCCTACTTCATTTCTGTCGGAACTATTAAGCATTTGAATTCTCTTTTGCATATTTATTTCGTGCAATCATACGGCATCTTTAACCTCCTTTTCTGAAATTTGGCGCTGAATACATATCAGTCATCATCCAAGCTCTATCTATAGCTGATCGAGAGAAATATATATTTCGCGGAATTTTTTTCAACTGGAAGTGAAAATAAATGAAAATGCGTATCATTCACTCATTATCTATAACTGAGTCTGCGAAATAGATGTTGCAAGGGTAAAAACTATTAAATTTTTTTTTTAATCGTAAGTGACTCCAGAACTGGAGACTCCTACTATAACTCGATGCAAAATCCATATCAGTTACCGTCCAAGCTCTATCTATATAGCCTATCTTGAGAAATAAATGTAACAAGACATTTTTTAACCGGAAGTGAACATTTTAATGAACCATACGACTTCCTTTAGATTTTGATATTGAATCGATATATGCTATCATATAAACTCCATCTACAGGCAATATAATAAATTCTTAAGTAAAACGATAATTTCTGAACCGAAAATAAGAAGGAACCGGTAGTGGAAATCCATTGTTAACCTTCAACCTCCTCCATAGTTTTATCATGCTAAATCCATATTAGTCATTATTTAATCTATAGCAGATTTTAAGGAATAGATGCTTAAAATAAATTTTATTAAAAACAATAATATGGCACAGTTTTTGCCACTCATTATAGATTTCATGCCACTAGATTTCTGTAAAAATCAATAAGCTTATTTTGTTCTCGAACAAAATAAGCCTACTAAATTTCAGGTATTTAGCTTGTTTATTTCAAGAGACATTGCGCTCCTTGTATAAAAATAAAATTTCGAATAACTCGAAAAAGGACTATTAAAATATATTCGTTCATTTATTTTTGGCTAAAAGTACAGACAAAACATTCAATCATATGATACAAGTGAAAATATGTAATGTTTTGGTACTTTTTCTAATTTAGATAAAATAATCTGATGTGGGCAGCGCATGACTTTCCTTGCAGACTAAAATTAACTTTTTCTTTATTTCTTTAATAATCCATTAAATTGAGTTTAATTGCACAAAATAACGCTGAATTGGCACTTTTAATTCAATTTTTGTTTTTATTTAGTAATTGGACATTTTCCCAAAGGTAGCGCAACAAAAATGCGAAAAATCTCAAATATCTCGAGAATGGTTGGTCATAGAGTAATGGAGTTGGTCTTATTCTTTTTCTCGTCAAAAATTACGTATAAAACAATCATTTAATGGATACATTTCAGCATATGTAATATTTTTTTAGATTTTGGTGATTTTTGTGGGCCATTTCGTAAAAAAAGCCAGGTTGCTCTTTTCCGAATCATACCAAAATCTAATCAGCACCACATTATTCCACAAGTAACTTATCTAAACAATTTTATGAAATTTGGTCAATTAGTATTTCAATTAGAGTGAATACATGAGATTTTGCGAGCCATTTCGCAAAAAACAGGCGAGTTCTTTTTTTCAGAATAGTACCAAAAACTAATTAGCACCAGGGTCACAACCCTACCTACTTAACCTAACAACCCTACCTACAACCCTACCTACAACCTTACCGACTTTTCTACCAAATTTTATGAAATTCGATCCATTCGTTTTTGATTTAGAGTGGATACATGCATTGCACAGACAGACACACAGACACACACACAGACATCACGCTAAAAATCGTTTTTTCGTAATCTAGAGGTCTCCAAACGTGTTGACCCGTCGAAAAGTCGAGTTTCGATTTTCAGCATGATTTGAATCCCTTCCCTATACATTATTGCAGGGAAAGTCCTGAATGGTGAATTCTGAATCCTCTGGAAAGCGTGAAAAATTTCCATGTTTGTTGTTATCTGAAATGTTACCGCGATCCTAAGTGGGAACCATTTAGCCAAAAAGGAGCTGCTTGGGGTGGGATATCCTAATGGTTAAAGAATGGGGACCAGAGTTTATTCTTGGGGACCGGAGTTCAATTCCCAAACTATCTCCGTGTTAACGCAGAGTACTGGCACATTATATCTGTGGGTTCGAAAGTCCTTCTCATAGGTTGGTGGTAGGTAAAGGATGGTACAGTCCCTCTGGATGCCGCCCCCACTGGGTTCCGGTGTCTAAATTAGGTGACATTGTTCTGACTGTCCAAACAAATACCGTATACCTTAGGGTAGGTCGAAAGAAAGAATAGGTGCGTTCTTTATAGCAGAGGAAGTTAAAATTATAGTTTCTTTAGCATTTTTACTTTAGCATAATATTTTAAGAACTACGATTAATTAGATGGCATTGTTCTGGCTGTCCAAATAAATACCTTATGTCTTAGGGTAGGTCAAAAGAAATAAACAATAGGTACGCTCTTTATAGCATAGGAAGTTAACATTATAGTTTCTTTAGCATTTTTACTTTAGCATACATATTTTAAGAACTACAATTAATTAGGTGGCATTGTTCTGGCTGTCCAAACAAATATCTCATGCCTTAGGGCAGGTCAAAAGAAAGAAACAATAGGTGCGCTCTTTATTGCATAGGAAGTTAACATTATAGTTTATTTATCACTTTTACTTTAGCAAAATTAGCATAAATATTTTAAAAACTACAATTAATTAGGTGGTAATGTTCTGGCTGTCCAAACAAATACCTTATACCTTAGGGTAGGTCGAAAGAAAGAAAGAATAGGTGCGCTCTTTATAACATAGGAAGTTAAAATTATAATTTATTTAGCAGTTTTACTTTAGCATAACTATTTTAAGAATCCGCCGTTGTCCGGGACCTAAATATGCGCCTGCTATGTAAATAATACAAATACAGATGACACCACTCATTGTCTACATCGCCTTTTTTAAAAATCAAATTAATTCCCACTTTCGTTTCAATCTAACTGTATCTGGTAAACATCTTTCAATTTAGGTAAATTAAAACCTATAATAAATTTTGCATGAAGTGAAAGATTTGTCTTATATTTTCTATTTATAATTAAATTTGCGAAAACAAACAATGTAATTGGATGTATAAATAATACGATAAGTAGATCATTTTGGATTTTCATTCTTAACGCCAAGAGCTGACAACGGAATCAGACTGCGTGTTAAAAAAAAAATCTAAAGAAATGGTGTCGACCCCGTAGTGTGATAAAAAAGAAGTGCAACGATAAACAGCCATGAAATGCAGAAAATACGGGCGCGAAATGTAGCATAGAAAACACGTAGAGAAAAATTAATCATGGTCATGCCATAACTCGGAGAAAAGTCTTTGATCAATATCAATTTTATATGTATTAATGCCTTTAAAAATATACATATAAATTAATCAGTTGGATTTTTTTTAAATATTTAGAGTTTATGCAAATAAGTTTACTTTATTATTTTCTCTACAGAACGTGATAATGTCTAGGGGATGTATTGAAATTGGGCCGATAATCGAAACTCGAATTTTAGATGGATCTGTATGTTTTAGGCACTGTAAAATAAGAATCCATATTTTCAGCGTGACATCTGCATGTGCGACAGACTATATGTCTGTGCGATATATGGAACCACTGTAGCTCGAAAGCTATTCGACGAAATTTTGCAAAATTTTGTACATAAGTCTTGCTAGTTATCTTAATGCTGATTAGATTTTGGTATGATTCGGAAGAAACTACCCTACCCCTTTTTGTAATATAGACCTAAAATTGTCGAAATCTGAAATAAAAGACTAAATAAGTTTAAATGTGCTGATTAAATTCCTGTTTTGTATGTAATTTTTAACAACAAAATGAATAAGAATAATTCCATTAGTTTAGGACTAACCATTTTCGAGATCTTTATTTTTATTTATATTGAAACACCGACATTTAAAAATACGTCCAGTCACAGAAAAGCAAAATAGAATAAAAACTGTAAATTCGGTTTAATTTAAATCCGTATTATTTAGAGTAATTAAACTCAATCTAATGCATTATTAAAGAAGTAAAACGAAAATGAATTGGAATGCACTGGTCACACCACATTTTTCAAATTAAGTCGCTTCTTTACCTTGTAAAATGACCTCATCCTAGTTATTTTGATGTTACATAAAGTAAAACGAAAATGGAATGTATTTTCAGCTTCGAGTAATAGCTAAAGTTTCGTGGCAGACATGATTCGCTTGAATGCCAATAAATATTCTTTTCTAAAATCGAGAGCATTCTCTTGCATCCGCCAATAACGAGATTACTTTAAGCCTTCTGCATGCATAATCAATTAATTACACGTAGTTACTTCACCTTTCTCTTAAGAGCTATCTTATTCTATTAGAAATGCAAGCACGTTGCTGCTTAGTTGCTGGAAAGTTTGCTTTACTGGATTTTTTCACAGACTCATCGCAGAAGAGTCTTTCTTGATCGTGAGACTAAGTAGCACCTTCTCGAATCTATTTTAATTCCTTATGAAGAGAGATAGCCATAAACTAGATGTTAGAAAATATTATTCGACAATTTTATCAGCGTTTCAACTGTTTGCTTTTATTGGTATTGAACTTGAAATTTTAGAACAAAAATTTCTCAAATGTATAGAAACTGAAATACTGTTCAATATAAAAATGACAGAATAAAAGTCTGAATCGAAAGTTGTTTGGCTGAATTCCGAAGACACGTCTACTGCAGATAACAGTATCCATGGTCCGGTTTCATCTCCTTATAAGCCCGGCAGCATGGAATGAGAGCGCCTTCCAAATTTTTAGGAACACCCCTTACAGGCGGGTCCTTTTATTTTGAGCGTAGACTTTATAACTTCGTGTAGTCCTAACTAATTTGTATAAGGATTTAATGCTGGCTACGTCGAAGGACTGAAATTGTCAGTTTCCATAGAAGTTTGCAAAATTATGGCATATAGCAAGCTTTCTTTCCGCCATTGTGGATAATTCTATGCTGACGAGCGCATAAGTGAGAAACGGGATCATAAATTCTGTTATCTACCATATTTTTGGAATTTCACCAAGTTTCAGAAATAGGTTATTCGTATAGTAGACTAGCAGCATATACGTTCTTCGTGCGGAGAATATAATATAAAGAAATTTAAAATCATGTGCAAATTCCTATAGTATACTAAATGACATTGTTAATCAAAATACTCTGTTAAACTATTTAATTCAATGCTCCTAAAAAGAACTTTTAGAATATCTGTTCCTATTATACAAAATTATCTTTACACTCAGATCTGAAGAATAAAACATCCTGACCCATTTTGTAAGCAAATTTACAAAAAAATATGAAATTGAATCAATATATGCAAAATAAAAGCGTTAAAATTGTATGGGACCCGTACTACTTATATACGCAAATATTAGAAGATATAACCTGTATTAGTAGATTACATGTATAAATTGAAAATATCAATAAACCCGTAGTCTTTAAACCTGAAAGCAGTAATTGATTGCAATGTATGCTAAAATTATATGGGAAGATATATCCGTACTAATTATAATGTCGTAGATTTGAAGATATGTCCGTGTGTTAGCAGAAGATTACTCGTATTACAATATGAGTCTCAAAAATCTTTGCCAAAATAAAACAGATGACGTAATAAATTGAAAATATCAGTAATCCCCGTAATTTTTATACTAAAAGGCCGTAATTGATTCGAATATATGCCAATATATATCAAAATATATGCCAATATACCTGCACAACATAAATTCTCGTAGATTAGACGATATACCCGTGCATTTGTTGAAGATTACTCATGCAACGTACAATATATGAGTTTCAACAATTTTTGTCATAATAAAGCAATGGCATAATAACTTGAAAATATCAATAATCTCTGAATCACTAATCCCCGAAAATATCAATAATAATAATGTTTAAACCTGAATCTCGTAATTGATATCATCCAGTCAAAAATGCAATGTCAATGAAATTTATTTTATATACATATCGCTATTAATCAAATCGGAAAAGATTAAATAAAAATCGTCTGCCGCATAAACACATTGGATTTAAATCCGTTACTAAACGACATGATTTCATTTGCTTCAAATAAATTGGTGGAAAAAATATCGTCTGAATAATGCTATCTCTATAGAAGGTTTGGGGACATTTTCGTCAATTTAGCGACATTTTAAAAAATTGGCACATTTATCGTCAAGTGGGACATCATCATAATACTATTCTCTAACAAAGCACAATTAATTTCACTTATGTAGCGCAATTTTGTAAATTTCAATAGATTTTTATGGATTTACAAATATTTTTATCAATTTCGTGACATTTTTAGAAATTCGCTGTGTGTTAAATGAATTACTAAGTATTTTATTAAATGAATTACTAAGTAGGACGGATGGACGGATAGCCAAATGCTACAGAAACATCATTTCAGTACTCTCTTCTAAAACAACAAATTTAACTTCATTGATTTAGTTTTTATCAATTTGGTGACATTTTTAGATATTCGCTGCGTGTTAAATGAATTACTAAGTAGGACGCATGGACGGATAGCCAAATGCTACAGAAACATCATTTCAGTACTCTCTTCTAAAACAACAAATTTAACTTCATTGATTTAGTTTTTATCAATTTGGTGACATTTTTAGATATTCGCTGTGTGTTAAATGAATTACTAAGTATTTTATTAAATGAATTACTAAGTAGGACGGATGGACGGATAGCCAAATGCTACAGAAACATCATTTCAGTACTCTCTTCTAAAACAACAAATTTAACTTCATTGATTTAGTTTTTATCAATTTGGGGACATTTCCGTCAATTTTTCAACATTTAAGAAAAGTTGCCAAGTTAGGGATATCTTACCAAATTCGTAGATCTGAATTTGCAGATCTGAAGAATAAAACACCCTGATCCCGATTGTATATGTTACCGCTAAAGCCCCGAAAGCCATTAATGTGCACATTACCTAGCTAATCTGCAGATTAACTAATTTGCTCCGTTAACGTGCGGAATCAAGAGCTTTCCGCATTTTACCTAGGCAATGTGCACATTAACGGCTTCCGTATCGTTAAAGTTTTAAAGTTTGTTTCTCTCATTTTTTTCCCCTACTCCCTCCACTTTTAGTTTGGTTTCGCCAGCGTCTTGTCGTCGGCGGTTGTTTTTATTTCTCATAATTTGCGTCGGCTGCCAGTGCGTAGCTTAGCTAATTCTGTTTTCAAATTCGTTTCTGCCTGTTAGCGCGTGAATTTGCGTAGTGATTTTTTTTAAAAGCAGATAAATTTAGCTCCTAGTATGCAAGCAAGCATCGAATTGGTGAGTAAAATGAAGAAAAAAAAATTCTTCAGAAACCTCTTTAGAAACGTTGCTGTTGTTCCAGCAAAGATCTTATTTTCACTTTAACGAGTGCCTAGTAGGTAATTTGCAGATTACCTAGGTAATTTGAGAAATGAAACAATTTTCGGCACTTTAACGGATCACCCTAGTTAATCTGCACATTACCTAGATAATCTGTAGAATAACTGCTTTCTGCACTTTAGCGATAACATATATACTAAATGAAAACACTAAAACTGTATTAGAAGATATACCCGATCTACTCTTATTCTGTTTCAACAATCGGGAAAATAAATTTAATATTTAAACACAATATATGAGTTTATTGGCTAAACACAATTATATAAGTTTGAAAACTCTGTCAAAATAAATGAAAGTGATGTACGCAGTCTATAATTAATATAATTAAAAGAAAAATCAAATCGTTCATTTATAAGATATATTTTTATATCCATTTATTTATTGGTCAACTCGAAAAAACAATAATATAAATTAACAAACACGTTTAATTTAATTGCATTGCTGAGCAACATGATATAAGATAGAATCTTCCTCATAAAATGCTGATAAATAAATAACCATTTTGATTTCTTAATACTTTTCATTGTTGTGCTTGTGAAAAATAAACCATGGTGATAGATTTTCCATTTAAATTCATGTTTCAAACGTTCATGTTTTCAAACAATTCATGTTTTCAAAAAGTGACAAATTAACGAAAAAATATGCCACCAAAATCAGAGATAGAGTTTTAATTCACTTTCACGTTTTAAATCAGCGATTTCCAACCTTTTTCGTTTGGTGAAACCAGGGATGTAGATAGTAGAATTCCTATGAAAAGTTTTGTTTTTCAATAATATCTCGACAAACCCTAGTTTTAAAAACTCGAAAGATGGCTACTCAAGGCTACCCACAACATGTCATTAAATTCTGTTCAGTCGTTATCCCTTGATGATGAGACAAAGAACAGTTTCGTTTTTCATTAATATCTCGACAACCCCTGGTCTTAGAAACTCGGAATATGAACTAACTTTCAAATGTGGCTATTTTAAGGCTACCTGTGAGACGTAAATAAGAAAGAAACTTAAAGTTGAACTTTATAAACCCATTAAGTATAATTATTATTTTAATATTACCGTAAATTCATATATAGTGGAATTATCATTAATGTACATTGCTTTGTTGTGCCGCAATAAACCCTCCAATTATTTTACTTTTCGTGTGAGTCCTGTAAAGGAATATTATTAATTATTAAAAAGATTAGGCCAATTTAAACTTAACAATAACATTTATTAAAGATACAAAATACCTATTCAATTACAATTCATTAACTAATCTTCCTATTAATTATTTATTAAGATAGCATGTGAGAGGGGAGCACGTGAGACCCTTAACCATATCTAATGCATTTAATAACCTGTGGATATTTGATTTATACCTTCAATTTGGGCCTTCAATAGACCATAATGCTTGCAAATACTTGGTTGCACTGAACATATCCTAGATCTCCCTTATTTGGGAACTTCCACGCAATATTCTGCTTCTTCAGTATTGTCGTTCTATCATAATGGCAGGCACGCCTCCGCCCAAGTCATAAAGTCGCAGTCGTTGCACACATCTTATTTCAGTCAAAACTCATAATCGTCTCCTAAGTCAAAATCCGACTGTTTCGTCAAAGTTTGATCTCCATCTCTTTTCGTCTACCTCTCATCTCGTTCTCTCTTCGTCTGTGGTTCCTTCGGTGTGTGTGTGTGTGTGGGGGGGGGTAGCTCCGCCTTTACTTCTTTGGCGCTCATTGGTTCTTCTTAACCCAATGGCATCATTTCACATTTAGCAAGGCCCCTCTCAGCCCCTCTGGTATGGCACCCCTAATTTATAGTCTCTTGACCTTTAGGTTAACTTCGTCATAAACCTCGGTGCCAGCCAGACTATAGCTTTGTTAGCCGCACTGGGCATCACAAATTCCACAAATAAAAGTGTCTCATGTGAGAACAATTTCTGGTCTCACACTACCTACAAAATTTCATCAAATTTGGTTTAGCCAATCTCCCGTGATGGTAAGACAAACAAGCAGACAGACAGATTTTCAATTTTATTTATATAGATTGAAGTCAATTTAGAAGGGGTCAACACAAAAGTCATGATTTTCTGTAGAAAGTGGAATAGTACTTTACAATGTAGTACTCTATCAGGGTAACAATGCTGAAAGCCATACGACAGGACAGTAGTTTGACAGAGACATTCTACATTTTAATATTTATTTTATTTGCAATTAACTAAAAATTTACTGGCCCAAGATTATTTTCTAAAACAAAAAGTAGTTGATTTATATGTAATTCGTTGTGCTGAATTCGTAAATTGTATCCATTTCTGCACATCACATGGAGTTTGGGGACAATTTGAGTTTTTATAAATTTCTAACTTTTGGCATATAGTGCTCCTAGAAGTATGGTTTCTTGCTCATTTTAGTGAAATTTAATAAATCGTTACTCTAGAAAGTCACATTTCCTGCTTTATTTACATGTCGATCAGTAAATTGCTTAATGCTGCCGGATTAAATAGAAAGAAATTGAAAAACACCAAAATATTTCATATTTAATAATTTGCGACGGTTGGGATCAACTGGATTTTAAACTTCAAAATGTGCTATACTAGAATAATGAGGAAAGCGTGATGTATTTTTATTATTAACATTTTACAACATAGTTGAAAAGTGTTTATGACTTTGTTCATTCTGTCTGTCTGTCTGTCCGTTCGCGCGATAAGTGCCGTAAAAATGATTTTATCAAAATAAAATTTTAGAATGTTGTGGAGACGGCCTCTGGAACATATAAGAATGTAGATAAATAATATCACCCAATTAGTTTTGGATTGAACCCGGGTTGAAAAAATGAAATACATTGAACCCTATGGGACTTAATTTTTCAAACATTTTTTAAGCGAAGTTAAAATTCACAAATTACTTCGAAAATTTTAGGAAATATTCAAATTATTCCATAAAATATATAAAATTAATTTCAAGAAAATATATTTGGTAGTTTATAAGTAAAAATTAAAATAATAATGACACCCATATAATATGAAGATTCCACGTGATCCACTTCAAAATGAAATATGGCATCCATCTTTTTTCCCAGAGTAAAAATCGTGATTTTTAAATTTATATTTTTTTCTTTTAAATTTATATTTAGTGTTGCATCCGGTCTGAATCCACTTTATTTTTGCTTATTTTCTGTGCATCTATATTCTGCGCCAACGCAAAATTATTTAACTCTGGAGTCTGGAATAAAGTGTATGATTGAAATATTAACTAATTTTATATAGAAAGCCAGGTGATTTATATTTCGATGAAGCCATTTGAATGAAGTTTGAATGAAGTTTTAAGCATGGAGGTAGAAAGTACTTTTACCTCCATGGTTTTAATTCTCCAAGTAAAATAATTTATTGTCGTTCTGTGATAATTAAAATAATTTCGCCGCTGAATGTATCGTACTTCAGATATATTTAAATAAAATTACAGCTGGGATGTGTTTTATAATCATTGCTTTATGCATGACTGATCTTTCTTGCTTTTCATATACGAATGATGCAGTAGAGTTTTATAACTTCCGGTGAAGCATTTGTGACTTATAAAAGTTAAAACTTTTGTGAGTTGATGTTTGTGAACAACACTGCAAATACAGGGTGGAGCGCAGCCAACTGACACATTTCAACTAGCCATATGTCATATACGGAAGCAGGGAAGAAATAAGTAAAAATATCTCTAAATACAACCAAGTATG
Source organism: Amaurobius ferox (assembly GCA_951213105.1). Lineage (NCBI taxonomy): Eukaryota > Metazoa > Arthropoda > Arachnida > Araneae > Amaurobiidae > Amaurobius > Amaurobius ferox. Next base: position 20,101,739 of record OX578142.1, on the reverse strand, counting down.
CCATTTATATATTACCGATTACAAGGTTATTTTTTGAAAACTACATCAGGCAGATGGCCTCCATTTACATCAATGCGAGACTGCTGGCGCGGCGAGGACTGCGTTCAAAAGCTTCTCTCACAGTCTGCAGGTTCTCTGGCGTCCGCACTGTTCGTGGAGTTCCATGCTTCACGTCTAACACGCTACCAGTTCCTTCAAATTTCTTCACCCAAGCCAATATGGTATTGCGAGGCGGTACGTTACCATGTCGACCAATATTGAACCCGCTGTACTTCCCTGACAGAATTTGCTTTGAAATAACTACGAACACAGGTAACACGGTGTTGCACGTTCCAACGCTCCATTGCGGCTGACTTATCGCGCCGGCGCACGTCATGAAATGGCATCCCTCCCTCAACCATTCCCCAACCCGCCAACTAGACAATAATACGTTATGTGTTTTCTTCAAATAAGCCAAGAACTAGACACTAAATCAGCTTACTACTTGCCAGTAAGTACAACATTTAGTCGTAGTAGTGTCATCTAGTGAAAGAAGGAGAAGGAAAAAAATAAGGGATATGGGATAAACAATGGGCAAACACAGAGAGAAAAACATTTGCACATGTTTAGCCATAACTTGGATAAATATGGCGTCATAAACAAATCATATATTAGGCTGTTTGAATTTTTGTTGATGTAAAAAGTCTGAAAAAGATCCGACTCAGAAACCGATAAAAAATTTTGAATTATAAAGATAAAATAAAAATCACATTGATAGCTGGATAAAAGTAGTGATTTATTATAGAAAATTTATTAATTTTTTTATATTTAACATAAGTTTATTCTTTTCTTGCTACTGTTGCTATGGAGGGATAACACTGCATATTTTCTGATAAACAAACGAGACATACGATATAGAGAAAACAAAAAGACATTATGAACAAAGCACATGGAATGAAATTCCACACTGTTTCAATATAAAATCACTCCAATATTATTGTACAGGAAACAATAGCCATTACGAACAAGGCAGATGGACTAGCATTCCACATTGTTTTAAAATGAAAATCAAGCCAAAGTTGTTACAGTATGATATAATTCACAAAGCAGGTGGACTAGTTCCACATTGTTTCAATATAAAAAGCAATCTACTGTTGCTATGGAGAAAGCAATAAGACATGATGAACAGGCAGGTAGACTAGCATTTTACACTGTTTTAAATTCAAAACTAAGGCGAAAGTTACAATTTAAAAACAATAAGACATTATAAACAAAGCACGTATAGTAACATTCCACATTGTTTCAATAAAAATTCAGGCCAATATTATTATAAAGGAACTAAGAAGACATTATGAACAAAAATGGTGGAGTAGTGATGGGAATTAAACTATTTTTCATTAGCAGTGTTATATGCTAATGTTAAATTTTATTAGCTACTAATTTTAATTGCTAATTTTAACAAATGCTATGTTATATTACATATTTGGTATATATAGTTACAGGTATATATAGTCAGTATTATAGGTCATTTATCCTAGTTCGCAAATGTATCGCCAAGTGTTACAGATAAATGGAGAAAACAGCATTTCATTTATACTAGTATATATGCCCCTTGTAAGACGGAATTTAAAATTTGCAAAACATTGCTTCCCATTAATGTTATATTTTCAATTTGGCGATATTTTTATTACTTTTGCGACATTTTCGTTAAGTTGTCCACATTTTAAAAGTCGCCAAGTTGGCAGCATCCCACCAAATTTCTTGTCAAAAAAGTTGCTAAATTTTTCGTTATGGACAGATGTAGAAATGGGTTATCCTTATGATTGTTATATTTTTCCCAATATATTAAATTTTCATCAATTAGTCGTCATTTTCATTGATTTAGTGTAATTTTTATAAGTTTGGCAACAATTCTATCAATTTGGTAAGATTTTTGTAAATTTTACAACATTAACAAGTCACCAAGTAGGCGATAATCAGCGAAGCGAAGTTCGTTGGCAAAATTTCGCCAAGCGTTATGGGCGGAGAAACAGGTTATTCTTATAGTAGATTTTTATATTCTTTCTAAGATATTGCATTTTCATTAATTAGTCGTCATTTCCCTTGATTTAGCGTCATTTTTATCAATTTGGTGACATTTTCTTCAATATGGCAACATTTAAAAAAAATGTCGTTAAATTGGCGATATTCAGCCAAATAGTCCCCAAAATTTCGGCAAGCATTAAGGAGAAGCATATTAATTTTATAGTAGATAAATGACTACTGACGAATTGTTAGGCGCCAAGATAAAGAACTATTGCCCAAAGTATCTTCTCTCTTGAATGGAAGGAACTAGAATTATGTTAACAAATTTGTCGCATAATATTACGTATGAAAAGCAGTATTATTACGTAGATATTCAGCTACGTAGATATGCCTATGCAAGATATGCAGCTACGCCATAATAAAACATTGCTGAACGGTTCACAAGCGTATGCAAATAGTGCCAGTAACGTAGTACCGATTTTGAAATAAAAGATAGCATGTGCAGAATGGAGTATACGAATTGATGCACTCGGTATCGGACTCCTGATACTCTTAACTTCGCACTACTCGTCAGATCTGTGAAATTTGACTGAAATTTATTACTTTCCGTATACGTGTTTTGGGTTTTCTAGATGCCTATTCCTACTCATTAGTTAATACTCTACAGCATTGCAATTGACTTTATTCGTCTATCTCACTTTGTTGTGTTCATTATCCTAATTATTTAAATTTCCCACTAAGGGTGTCCCTTTTATTCGGTCCGGCATGGTCACTTTATTATTGATAGATCTAACGTATACACTAAAGGACTTTTTCTTTACAAAGTTGTTGGGGTGTGTGAGACCAGAAATAGATCTCACATTTGATGACACACTTTTATGTACAAATTTATGGTGGCCAAAACTGTGAACAATACTTGTAGTCTGGCTGGCACCGAGTTTTATAACCCCGTGAACCTAAAGGTCAGAAAACCACAAATTTAGAGGTGGCATGACAGAAGGGGCCGAACTTGGTCTTACGAGATGTGGAATGGTTCCATTGGTTAAAGGAGTAACCAATGAAAAACAGAAGATTGTTACGTCAAACTCAATGCAGCAAATGGAAGAAAAGGGGGAGTTCCCCCACCCCAACTAGGGAACAACAGCCTGTGACCCGAGAACGACACAAGAAGATAACTTGTGCACAAAAAGGGATACTAACATGACTTCGACATTATGACTTGCGCAGATACTACAGCGATGACTTGATATACTAAGAGAATGAAATAAGTGCGAGTGCAGGGTTAAGCAGTACAATATGTCAACGAATTTACGTGGCGGAGCATTACACCAAGAGTTAATGCGGTAAATGAACGACAATGTTAATAGATGTTTTATTGTTAAAGTTTAAATGGGGCAGTCAATGAGTATTATAATAATTTATAATTCCTTTACAGGACTTAATTTTAATTATAAAGTTAAGCTTTATTTCTTTTTCGGTTTCCACATTTGGTATCCGTGACACTTTTGTGTGAGTCAAAATTTAAATGAAAATTTTAATAAATAATACTGAGATTAATAAAAATAATTTAAATAAAGAGATGAATAAATTTAATGGAGGAACATGTATTGACCGGATTTTGGCATTGTTTAAAATTAAATATGCACAGTCACTATGAAAAGAATTTAAATATATTTAAAATGATTGAACATAATGTTGGAAAAATAGATTATTATTAAGAATATTAATTTGCATGTTGGAGTGTTTTATGTGCAGTATTTTTAAAGTGTACTTTATGCTGTTAATTTTAAGTAGGATTTTGGAAGGGATAAGTTTTGTTTTAAATGCCTTTGAGAGGAAGTAGAAATTCTAGACGACAAAAGTCTCCAGACAGCACAAAGTGAAATTATTGAAAATTCGAGAGTAAAAATGGATAATTTTGGTTTAATTAATGTATTGCCAGTTATTTATGGGAAGAAAGACGAAGATGTCGAATTTTTTATCGCACAGTTTGAAAATATTGCAGAAAAGGCCGAATGGTCGGAGGAAAATAAAGTCGTAATTTTAAAAACTAGGTTAAAGGAGAAAGGTTTTGAATTTTTGTCAAAAACAAAAGGGAACTCCAGAAAGCAAATAAAATGGGAGAGATAAAAGAAATATTATTGAAACAATTTAAAACATCGCTTACGATGGTTCAAAAGCAGACAAATTTCAATAAAATTGAAATGATTCCAGGAATGATAGTTGCGGAGTTAGCGTTTGAAATTGCAAATTCGACAAATGAATTTTTAGGGAATTACGCAAATAATGAAATGTGTGAAATAAAGAATAATTTAATGTTGACAAAATTTAAAGAGTCTGTTAGACAAGATCTTGCTCATGAAATTAAAAAACTAAATATTAAGAATTTTGATAAGGCAGTGGAATACACAGAGCACTTAGAGAACATTTTGGAGGAGGGTTGCGACCGTACAGAAATTAATGCAATTTATAGTAATGAAAATATGGGCAGACATTTTAATGATAGACAAATGGAAAGGCATTTGCAAAATTCAAAATTTGAACCTCAGCAAGTAAATTTATGAAAGGCATAAAAAATCAGAAAATAAAATGATATATTGTATAGGATGCGGAAAATGAGGGCACTATTTTTCTACTTGTTGGCACAACCGAAACGCACAGAAAATTATGGAGAAAATAAATATGGGAATAAAAGAAGTGAATTTAGAATTGAACAAAATAACGGATGTAGAAATGAAAACAATAACGGATTTAGAAATGGACAAAGTAACAGATTTAGTAACACGCAAAATAGCGGATTCAGAGAAAGAAATACGGGAAGAAATGATAGTCGGTCAAATACCCAAACTTTCGCGAAACAAGAATTTGAGGGGTAAGAAAGAAACCGTAGCGGGCCTTTAAACTGACGGAGGGGCTTTGTCCTAGTCAAAATTTAAAAAATAGACCAAAGTCCCAATCGAAAGAAGAAAAATCGCAAACGCGAATTAAGATATCGAGTTACAAAAATTATAAGAACGCAAATAAAATGCAAGATCTTAAAAGGGAGGTTCGCACGCGAAGCCCAGGTCCCAATTTTCAATCACAGCAAAATAATGAACAGGCAAATAAAAATGACAATCAAAAAATAAATAGTGTGGAAAGCATGCAAAAATTTACCCATGTTCCCCGCCCGAAGGATGAGGTCATTGGCACTATTGCAGCTTTGCTTGCACAGTCCGGATGTGTGCGGTTCGATAGTCACTTCGTCGAAAGTCTAAAATGTGAGGCAAATATTAATAAAAAGAAAATTGAGGAAAATACATGTGTAGAAAATAATAAAATAAAAATCATGACAAATGATGAAAATGTAGGAGTTAAAGGAGTTATTAAAAATAAAAATGATGCGTGCAATGCAAAAATAAATTTAAATGATGAGTATAAAATTGAAATTAACTCAAAATCGACTCAGATCGATAATAAAAAGTATGATGAAATTAAGGAAACTAGTTGTAAAGTTTCGCAAATTGATACACAAATTATTGAAGGTAGCCATGTTAATGACTATACTTTTTCAAATGATGAAAATAATAAAAATGTTGATACAGAAAATTATTTTAAGATTGTGACGAGTGCGAAAAAGCCAATTGTCACACAAAATGAAGTAAAAGGCATATTTGAATTTGATGAAAATATTAAATATCGTTATTATGACAGTCAAAAAATCGCACAGATCAATTAGGCCATTGCTCCTAAAAATGAAAAGGTTAATGATGTTGCTGAAAAAGAATGTGTTAATGAAGAATCAAATCTTGACGTCCAGGTCTATGTCACGCGCACACGCAGGATAGCTTTGCAACCAGGTCAGTTGATTGCAGAACAATTCAATTTAGATCAGGAAATTCACGATAAAGAAGTGAACTTTATCCCCACAAAACACGCAAAAGTACTTTTTTCCTTTGGTGCAATCCGAACTGCAATAAAAAATAACAAAATTGATATTGTAATATGTTACGCTAAATAAAAATATGAGAGTAGGAGTGATTAAAAACTTCAAAACAATTACTGATGAAGAAATGCAAATCGGAGATACCGTATTTTTGAAAGAAGAAAATAAATCCAATATGCTTCAAGATAAATTTCAGGGACCCTTTCGAGTAATAAAATTTGGAAAAAAAATAAATTGACCATTAGAAATAAATATAGTATGAAAGATGAACCAATTGAAATTCACGCTACCCAATGTTATATGAACGAAATGTACGAAGTGCGGAAGAATTGAGGGAAAAATATGATAAAGACAGTGAAATAAATGAGATTCCCGCAAAAAAATGTTATATAGCACAAAAGGTACAAAACGAAAATAAATATAACAGTAACGGTGAAATAGTTGAGATTCAATCAAAAAATGTTATAATGTGCAAAGTGTACAAGTTGAAAATGTTCAAAATACAAGGAAAAATATGTAGCATAGAAGCGAAAATACGGATATCAAAATTATGCAAAATCAAAAAGTTGATAGCAATTTTGAAAATATTGATCATAAAATTATGCAAAATGAAAATGTTAAATGTCAAAGAGTACGTAATGCAAATGAAAATAAAATGTTTGAAGAAATTCAAAGTCAAAACAAAAATCATGAGGAGGAAATACTCAAAATTCACTTGAAATTAAAATAATGGATGTGTTGGAAAATGAAAGTCAAAATGTTAATGTTCAGCAAACTCAAAATGAAAGTCAAAATCATGATAATGAAAAAATACTCAAATTTCAAATGGGAATAAAATAACGGATGTTTCGAATAGTGCAAATGTTAATTTTGAAGGTGGTCAAAATACAACTAAAAGTCATAATAATGAAAATATTCAGAAAGCAGAGGACAATAAAATAATGGATGTTTTGGAAAATGAAAGTCAAAATGTTAATTTTCAAGGAAACCGAAATGAAAATAAAAATCATGATAATGAGAAGCAAAATTCAAATGAGGTTAAAATAATGGATGTTTTAGAAAATGAAAGTCAAAATGTTAATTTTCTAGAAATTCAAAATGAAAATAGAAATCATGATAATGATAAGCAAAATGCACTTGGAAATAAAATAATGGATGATTTGGTTGATGAAAATAATAATTTTCAAGAAATACAAAATTCAAATGTTTGTAAAAGTACTCTAAAGGAAAATGTTAATATAATAAGGGATATTAATCACAATGGTTATGAAGGAAATAATATTCAAAAAGTAGATTCAGAAATAGTTGAAAGTCAAAGCAAATATAAAGAGTATGTTAGGCAAAAATGAGAGTTACTAAATGAAATAGAAATTCTTAAAACAAATGAAATTGGAAACATTCATGAACAGAATGAAAGAAAGTTTGATTCAAATTTTTTCGTAAAATCAAAACTATTTTGCAATTCAAAATTTTGGATGATTGGTATTTAAAGAATTTTAAAATGAGAAAGAGATAAAAATGACAAATCAAAAATGAATTAAAGGAAAAATGATCTGGAATTGAAAAAATTTTAAAAATGAAGAAATGGATAATGATATGAAGAAATTTTTTTTAAAAAAGCAATAAGGAAGGAATTGTATAAGAATGAAAATGGTATGAATTTCTAAGGAAAAAATGAATAATCATGGAATGGTTTAAAAATGAACATGGTATGAATTTTACAAAAATTGATAATAATTGTACAAATAGTTCTTTTTCAAAAATAATATTATATGGTAATATAATTTATAATGTTAAGTCAAAATGTTACATCTGATAAGAAAATTATGTAGAGATTAATTTATGCAAATAATTTCTACAAAAATGAAAGGTAAAATCAAATATGTCACCTAATTGGGTAGATGAAAGGTCTGTAGCCAAATCTATGCATGGACATTTGTGGTGCAGTCTCATACAGTCAGGTTGCTTCATTTTTCAAAATAAGTTGAGTATCAGAATAGGGTGTAGCTTAGATGAGTTTTTCAGAAGAGACTTGAGGCTTAAAAATTGAATGACAGGTTTAAGTAAAATGAAAAAATAGAAATAAGCTGAAAGTGAGAATATTAAATGTTAGTCATAGATGGTATAAATTTTATGTCAAAAAGTAAACAAAGGCATAAATAATTGAAAATTTTAAATCAATTTGAATTTAAAATGTTAAACTATGAACGGTTAAAGTAGCTGTAAATCGCCTGTTGCAATAAAGCAATCAAGGACACGATATCTCGTGTAGGAATGTTGAAAATGCATTGAAAATTGCGTAGGTAAATAAATGTTTGAGGAATAATATAAATTGTATAAGCAATTTAAATAAATAAATTAATCCTAAAGTAACAGAATAAATGAATTCAATTTAGTTCAAATGTTGTTTAAGTGAATAAATGAATAAATTCACAAAAGGTGTACAAAAAGGTTGAAATAAAAACTAATTGAAGAATTTTGAGTGCGAAATAAAGCATTTTTGTTGTTCATTTACCACGCAAGGAAAGGTTACGATAATCCTGTGTGTATAAATAAATATGGATATGAATAAAATGTAAATAAATATGGATATGAAAATTGAATGTAAATAAATATGGATATGAAAATAAAATGTAAATATTGATGAGGAAAATTGTACGATAATAAATATAAATGTGAAAAATACATATGAAATGAATATGAATACATGCGAAGTGAGTAAATAAATACGGAATGAATAAATAAATATCTTAAATAATAAGGAACTTAGATGTCAGTGGGGAATGTAAATAAAGCAATTAAAAGTTATCGATGAGATACTGTAGCAATCGAAAAGTGTTTGTAAGCAAACAGTAATATAGTTAAAAATATATATATATATATACTCTGTTAGTAATGTCATATAAATTGATGATTAGGTATTTTTAAATATGAAAAATTGTGAAAATGATATTCTGAATAAGGTGTTGAAAAATGTTAGGATAAATAAAAATAAATTTGGATGCAATTAATGTCATGTGTGGTAATGTAATACATAAATAAATAATATGTATTACAGTTATAAAGTATGTTGCCGCAGTTACTAAAATGTCAAAGAAAGTAATAATTAGATAATAATGTATGCGATAGGATGATAAACAATTGCGTCAGCAGTCGCGTGTTATAATGGTTATAAATGTCAGGTATTCAATGTTATGAAGATTAAAATAAATTGAAATACATAAATATGATAAATTTTGTAGGTACGGTGAGAAAATAAATCCGTGTTTAAAAAGGATATATAAACAAATAAATAAAAGGGATTTCAAATTATAAGGCGTTAAAAAATAAATTAATAAATAAGTAAATAAAAATAAATAAATAAAAAATGAAATTTTAGTTTGTTAAAAAAAGTTTTATATAAAATTTAAAAATTATGAAAGTATTAAGCAAGGAGTTCAAAAAAAATATTAAACAAATTATATGTCACAAATTTTAAAATTAAAAAAAAAAAAAATTTTAAATTCATAAAGTCATATATGGAAGGTATGGAGGAAACAAATTAAATAAGAGAGAATCTCAATAAGGAATGGAAAGGTGAAATAAAATTTAAATAATAATACAGTAAAATGATTTTCAAAATGTTGAATAATGTTATTATAAAATGGGAATGCAGTCAGGTCATAAGAAGGCACCATAGAGATGACTTTGATATTTAATACAAGTGACCCTAAAGGAAACAACTAAATAAAATTTAAATAGGGGGCTATTAAATTTGATTTTAAAAAGAAAACAAAGAGAAAATACGTTAAAAGCAGTGCAGTAAGGGATTGTTCAAATACCACGTGTATCTACAGTAATAGAAAGTGGGTTGCACGAAAATAACATTGAAATAAAATGATGAGGATATATATATATATTTAAAATACACTAAGTCGACGTTTATAATACACGTCGAATGGGATAAGAAAGGTCACGACACTTCAGTTGTACAATCCTTTGTGTTTTAGAAGCTCCGCCATCGTCATCTCAACCCTCGAGCACAATCCACGCTGCACGTTGTCATCTAGCACTGTAGAATGCATTGTCATGTTTCAAAAAGTAAAGTTGAGAGGATGCTTAGCTGCTAATCACTCAGTTGCAAAAAACGAATAAAAGAAAAAAATCGTTTTCGAGAGTCTTTTATTTGACTGGTCACCTTCCTATGTTCGAAAGGGGTAGTTGAACATTTCCGGTTTTGGGCACTTCCGGTCTCGATGAAGAGAAGGGTTCCTCTAATGATCTTTTGCAATTCAATACATCATTACCTGTCACCTCACAGGAGTTTTGTTTGTTGTGTACATGCAATGTTAAAAAAAATTTAAAGGGAAGATGTCAGATCAATGTTGTCATCCCCATTTGCAATGTTAAAGGGAGATAAAGAATTCTGTGAAAAGTATTTTTTCAATGGCTGATTAAAAAAAATGTGTGATTGTATGAATAATTATTAACCAATGTTTAAAGGTTAAGCAAAAATATTGTATTATGTAATGAAGCTATTAGTTATGAAAATAGATTAAGGAGGAAAATAATTGTGTTGAAAAAATAATATACTGTATAATTTGTACAAAAAAAATGTGTAATTATGTTAAAAATATAAAAGTTAAGACAGGTTAAGGTAATAATAGATTAAGGAGGAAGGTAAAATAGATTAAGGAGGAAAATAATTATGTTGAAAAAATAATATACTGTGTAATTTGTACAAAAAAATGGGTAATTGTGTTAAAAATATAAAAGTTAAATAGTTAGTGTGTAACGTTTCAAAGTGAATGTGCATATATTTTAAAATCTTTTAAAATAATCAAAATTTAATTTTGCTTCAATTGAAAGCTTGACCTGATATAATTTGATGAGTACATAACTTACGTTTATTCAGTGTATAATGTGTGCTAAAATCTTTTTGTGGTTACAACAAGACTGTGTTGAACTGTAATTCTGGACGAACTTTATCCCAAAGGGGAAAATGCCAATTACAAAGTTGAGATTCGAACAATTTTTTCAACTTTGCTAGTGATGTTTTTTTTATCCGAGGGGAGATATGTGAGACCAGAAATAGATCTCACATTTGATGAGACACTTTTTTGTACAAATTTATGGTGGCCAAAACGGCGAACAATAGTTGTAGTCTGGCTGGCACCGAGTTTTATAACCCCGTTAACCTAAAGGTCAGAAAACCACAAATTTAGGGGTGCCATGACAGAAGGGGCCGAGCTGGGCCTTACGAGATGTGGAATGGTTCCATTGGTTAAAGGAGTAACCAATGAAAAAAAGAAGATTGTTACGTCAAACTCAATGCAGCAAATGGAAGAAAAGGGGGAGTTCCCCCCCCCAAAGAGGGAACCACAGCCTGTGACCCGAGAACGACACAAGAAGATAACTTGCGCACAAAAAGGGATACTAACATGACTTCGACATTATGACTTGCGCAGATACTACAGCGATGACTTGATATACTAAGAGAATGAAATAAGTGCGAGTGCAGAGTTAAGCAGTACAATATGTCAACGAATTTACGTGGCGGAGCATTACACCAAGAGTTAATGCGTAAATGAACGACATTAAATACAGATGCTGACAAAATTCAAGACAGACTTGAAGGTATGTGCCCATTGAAAATGTTATCTGGTCAAAACCACTATTTAGGATTTTCCTTTTTGGTCACATATGTCCCCTCCTCTGAAATAATATAATTAAATAGTGTAATTGAATTTAATTAAGATTTATGTTGTTAATAAATGTTTTATTGTTAATGTTTAAATGGGGCACTCTATGAGTATTATAATAATTAATAATTCCTTTACAGGACTCACACGAAAGGTAAATAATTGGAGGGTTTTATATAGCGGCACAACTAGCAATGTACGATTTCAATCATAAGTCCACTAATATGAGAATTTACGGCAATGTTAAGTTAAGATGATTAATAATAATTAATGTTAATTATAAAGTTATAATTTTTTTTTCGGTTCCCACAGGGTGTTTAAGGCGTTCCCTAAGAGCCCTGTATGGATTTTAATGGGAAATGCAAAGCAGTAAAAGTAAATCCTGTTGTATAATCAATATGTTACAATAGTACTATAGATGTCATCATCGTAGTTACTGAAAGTTTTTGTTAGATTTTGGGTCAGCGTGTGTTGAAATTGCAAGTGCGAAAGTATTCGCTTGTATCCATTAAATCCATGTTTGTGTGGAATTAACCTTTTGCTTACGGGTGGGAGAGCGTCTATCCCAAACGAAGAACCTCTCAAAAATACAGGTATTTGATATACCCTATCTCAAACAGTTCGATCCCCCTTTGCAGGCATTGACGTCCATGGACGCCAATGTTTGCAAAGGGGGATAGAATGTCTGCAAAGAGAGAAAAGGTCTTGATTTGGAATGGACGCTGCCCACCCGTAAGCAAAAGGTTAGTGACAGCCCACTTTGGCATCCGTATTAAAGTGTGTAGGAATTATTCTACATGTGTTAAGCGTGTTCCTGTTAACAATATTCAACTGTATGAGAAATTAAAGATATTGTATTGATAAAGTTTCCTAATAAGATAATAGTAAAATATTCCTGGGAAAATTCTGTGTACTTTTATCCTTCAGAATTCGCTATAATTTTCAACAACATTAAGTAATCATTACACTTGACGAGCTAAATTAAATGTAGGCCTCATAACCGTCCAGCCAAACATTATTAAACACGCTGCGTAACGTTCATATTGCAAGCAAATTACGCAGAGGCAGAGGTAACTTTTATTTTCCTTATGTTAAAAGTTTATCCAAATATTAATTAACGAATTCCTGTGTATGACATAAATTATTAGAATATCTAATACAGTTTCATCGGCGCGATAAAATAGGAAGCATTCAATTCGCAGGAAATAGAATTCTGAAATTAAATTTGTTTACTGTGTAGCATGTAAAAAATATATTTTGTTAATGGAACATATCTTTTCGAGGTTGTCTCCCAATGGGATAAAGAATGGAGAAGAGAAAAACAGTTATTAAGTTTGTTTCATTTCTGTTTTCTTTCATTTTAAATTCCTTTTCGTGTTATATTTTATAGAATTTGTTATGAAATTAAAAAGGATGGACTCATTGAATGTTTTGTAAATATTTTTCTAGTTCTATTCATAATATGAAAAGCAAATTCTGATGCGATGCTAAGAAAATACTATAATAAGAATTTAATTTTACTCATGGAGCATAAATGTAATTTTTTAATTTTTGTGTTAGCACGTTGACTGTCAGACCAGATTAATAGCATTTCCCGCGGAACCACAAAATTAGTCAATTGTTTCATTTTTATTTCTAATATATATATATATTTCATTTCAGTTTTATAAGGATTTTCTTTCATTTAATATATAAAAAATCTGATGTGAGGACATTCCCTACAAAATGCAACTACTTTTACTTCTTTGAATACAAATTAATAATATACAAGATTCAAGGCAGACTGTTTTTAACATTGAAAAATATACCAACATAGGGCACGTTTCTGAATGACAACATGTACCAAATTCACTTATTTCGACCAAATATAACTTGACAATAAAAATAATGCTAACATCTGCTAAGTAATATACTTTATTATATTAAAATATGTTAATTTTTAGTTCATCCATTTGACGTTATTTAATTCATTTTAGTTTCATTTTTGCCAATTTAGAGGCATTTTCTTCAACTCGGCACCACATTAAAAAGTCGCTGAGTTGGCGATATTCCGCCAAATTAGCCAGCAATATTGCCGAATTTATCTTCAACTATTACATATTTGATAATACTTACATTTATAATATATGATATAATATGATATAATAATTTATGATAATACTTTCATTTTATGTAATTATTTAGATACATTTATTTGAAAAACGTGCAATATTTCGGGAATGGTTTAAGCAACCGATCTAAAGTTAGTCAGGCGTTTTAGAATAAAAATTAGGTATAAAATGATTATTTATTTATCATTATCGAATGTTTTGATTTTATGATATTTTTAAAAATTCATTCGAAAATGTGGGTATCTACTGAACTTTCGATCACGTTTAAAGTCAATAGGGCTCCAGTATAAATGAATCGTAATAATCTTAACAAATTACGTTTGAAATGTTTTATTCGTACAAAAGATATCGCATCTACAGTCTCACGTATACAAATACACATACACATCATCTCAACGTTTGATTCGAGTTCATATATTCTTGAAACGTGCTCTTCCGTCGAGAATTTGAATTCGAATTTTCGACCCCGTCACAATAATTTCCTTATACATTTTATTAAGTATATAGAGAAAGTTAAAATATCTTGTTTATTGTCATATATATGTGGTTGACGTGGCTTAATAAGATGCTACATTTCTTAAGACTCCATTTTAGCTGCATATATGTTACACAAGTTTTTAAGAACATGCCTAGTCAAGTACTTAATAATTGCATAGGTCTCATTATTCCAGTCGGAGACCATGCAATGGATCTTCAAATTGGCCAGCCGATACTCTATTCAATGAACTACTGGGACAGGGTTTCAAATTCTTTTCGTCGAAGTGGAACTTATATATTCTTCTTAAAATAAGATTGACGTTAATATTCTTGAAAAACTGCTCAAAAGGATACAGTATTATCCTGTAATATTACTTCAGTACTGTTGCCGTTTACTGAAATTCGTACATCTTTATATCATGAAAACGAAAAAATTCCAACACAATGTAAAAATGAGAATTGTATCAGAAGTGAATTGGTTTAAATATCAATAATCAGTATTCGTTTATTTTTCCTCGAAGAAACATAACAGGTACACTTTTCAAATACAATGTAAATTCTCATAAACTAACTGTAGAATTTAGGAAAGAAAATTCCTACTACTTTTTTGAAACCACCGATAGTAAATGTCTTAGTTTTAGCACCAGATCTCCCACTTTTACATCAGAGTCTCGTTTTTTGCTATCATAATATCCCTTTTGTGCTGTTCGCTTTTGTACTTCATATTTTCTTGTTTCTTTCAGAAAACGGTCAATGCCACCAATTGTGAATTCTGCCTGTCTTTCTTGCACAAAGTAAATTCTACCTAATGGTGTCAGTACCTTTCTTTGCAAAAAAATTCACATGAGGTGTACCTGTACTATCGTATTTAGCTGTTCTGAGTACAAATACCATTTCGTTTACTTGTTTATCCCAATTTTGATGCAATTTTTTAACATATGCTCCAATGAACCTTAAAATATTTCGATTTACTGGTTCTGCTATATTTGACTGAGGTATGTACGTCATTATTTTGCAATGTTTGATTGACGAGGTTTTACACAATCTTTCTCATAAGTGACTAGTAAATTGTTCTCAGTTGTCGCTGATTATCTGTACTGGAGCGCTATAAAGAAAAAAAATATTTATTTACCACCGCATCTGCCACTACTTTAGCTGTCATCTTTCTTAATGGCACTATCTCGATCCATTTTGAAAAATGATCTACCATCACTAATAAGTAGCGCTTGCTTCTCATAGTAATTCGTCGGTATAGACCCAATAAGTCAATCCCAAGTATTTCGTTCGGAAATATGACTACAATATTTATCAAAAATCCTGCTGGTCTGTAATTTATGTACTTTATTCTTTGACACGTATCGCAACTTGTAACAAATTGACTTACCTATTCTTTCCATTTCGGCCAATATACTGCTTTTTTTGCACGTACGGACTTTTTTCTTATTCCCATGTGTCCAAAAATGGGTAGATCGCGCAGATAATGTAGCAGCTCTAATCTCATTGATGTAGGAATTATCGGTCTTAGTTCTCCATTCATATTTTTACACTTTTTATAGAATAGTAAGCCATTTACTCTTTCATAATCCTTAGCTCGATTTTTAACTACGTTATCCCTACAGGAAATTTTCTGGTTCTAATAAATGCTCAAATATAGCTCCAAATTCTTCATCTTGCAACAACTCTTCCTTCATTAGTTCTTTCCGTTCTAATACTACTGTTGTTAGCATTGCGCAACCAATTTGTCTTTTTCCCTCCACTGGATTCCTTGACAATGCATCTACTGCTCTATTAAATCGTCCGGCTATATGTTCAACTTCCAGATTGTACGCTTGCAGTTTTAACGTCCATCTAATTACTCTATGTGACGAACATTTCCCAATATAATAATTTTTTAGAGTTGCATGATATGTTACTATTTTGATTGGCTTATCTGTAAAATATGCTCTAAACTTTTGAGCTCCTGTTAATACAGCTAAAATTTCTCTGTCTGTCGTAGTATAATTTCTTTACGGTCCATTTAGTGTTTTAAACATATATGCTATTCGTTGTCCTCCTTGGGTTAATATACTCCCTACCACTATTGAACTTGCATCGGAATAAATTACATACTCTTTTGTTGGATCTGAGTGCGTTAATTAGTACATATTTTAATTTCTTAAAAGCGTCCTGTGTTTCACTGGACCATACAAATTTAACATTTTTCGTTCGCAACGCAAATAGAGCTCAGCTATTTCTGAAAATAAGGATATGAATGTTCTGTAATGGGAATATAATCCCAAAAAAGATGCAACATGTCTCGAATCTTTAGGAATATGGAATTCCTTAATTGCTCTTGTCTTAAAATCACCTGTACCTAATTATTCTTGAGTAATTTTAAAACTGAGGAATTTTAGTTATTTACTAGAAAATTTACATTTCTTTTCATTAATTGTTAATCCAACTTCTTTCAGTAGTTTCAATACTTCTTGTAAATGCTTTAAATGGTTTTCAAACGTATCTGATTAGATTATGATATCATCCATATGTAGGGCTGCTGATTTTCCTAATACCTGTTGTAAAATTGTATCCATGCACTTTTGAAATGTTGCGAGTGCTCCGTTAAACCCAAATGGTATTCTACAAAAAGCATATGTGCCATATTTTGTTGTGAATGCAGTCTTCAAAATATCCTCATTTTTCATTGCAATCTGGTGATACCCGCTTGTTAAATCGATCGTACTCATATATTTGACTGCTTTTAGACTGTGTAAAATATCTTCGATTATTGGAAACTGATAACTTGGATATGTTGTATTTTTATTTAATTGCCTGTAATCCAGATCAAATTTCCTTGCTTTAGAGTTTGTAACTGGTAAATTTTCTTTCTTTTAACATAAAAGCACGCGACTTCGACATGGGCTGTTTACTGGTTTGATGATAGCATTTCATCTATATAGGCTTTAATAATATTTTTTTATTTGATCGTACTTGTATGCTTTACAGCATATTGTCAGGTTATTTCCCGTATCAATTGAGTGTGTCGTTACATGAGTTAACCCTGGTTTCGGGGAAAACAATCTGGGAATTTATTCACGATTGCTTCTAACTCTGATTTTTGCTCCTTAGTTAACGCGTCTTCAGCCAAATCGATTTCCACTTTTCCTTGCACAGTTTTTGAGTTTTTCATTTCTAACTTTACTGAATTTGATATAAAATTTCGTTCTATACTTGTTTCATTTCATCTATATAGGCTTTAATAATATTTTTTTATTTGCACGTACTTGTATGCTTTACAGCGTACTGTCTGGTTATTTCCCGTATCAATTGAGTGCGTCGTTACATGAGTTAACCCTGGTTTCGGAGAAAACCATATGGGAATTTATTCACGATTGTTTCTAACTGTGAACTTTTCTCCTTAGTTAACGCGTCTTCAGCCAAATCGATTTCCACTTTTCCTTGCACAGTTGAGTTTTTCATTTGTAACTTTACTGAAGTTGATATAAATTTCGTTCTACATTTGTTTCATTTCATTTATATAGGCTTTAATAATATTTTTTTTATTTGATCGTACTTGTATGCTTTACAGCGTACTGTATGGTTATTTCCCTATCAATTGAGTGTGTCGTTACATGAGTTAACCCTGGTTTCGGAGAAAACAATCTGGGAATTTATTCACGATTGCTTCTAACTCTAATTTTTGCTCCTTAGTTAACGCGTCTTCCGCCAAATCGATTTCCACTTTTCCATGCACAGTTTTTGAGTTTTTCATTTCTAACTTTACTGAATTTGATTTAAAATTTCGTTCTACATTTGTTTCATTTAAAAAGTCCACTCCTAGGATCACTGGGAATTGTAACTTTCTAAGCACTAATAGTGGAATTGGGACTTTTTCGCTTTGTATTTCAATTGTTCCGCGGTAGGATCCTATGACTTTAGCTATCCCACCTGGCGCTCTATCGACATGTTTTACTTTGTACAAATCTTTGTATTGGATACATTTCTTTAAATATTCTTCTGATACGAAATATTGTTCACTTCCCGTGTCTATTAGTACCTCTACCGCAAGTTCATCTAATTTAACCACTATATGTGGTAGCTTTATATTCTTTAACTGCACTGTGCTAATATTGACACATGGGATATTTTCCTTGTTATAGAGCACATTGTCCCTCTTTAGGGTGATCTGTTTTCAGGGATAGTTATCTCTTTCACTGAAATAATTTTGTCCTTGATTTTTAGGTCTATAATTTTGTGCACGAGTTCGTTCAAATTCTACATTTTTGTAGCTTTGCTCATGATACTGATTATTACATTGAAAGTTTGGGGGAAAGGTGGTTTTCGTCATATATTTTTGCTTTGCAAAAGAAATCCTGAACTGTTTCCGGAATCCTATTCTCAATGAAATCTGAACACCTAGGCAGCAACCTATCAAAAATCAACTTTTTCTTGTCTACTTCCGAGCTTAGCTGTAATTTTTTCCTATTTCTATTTTCTTTAACAAAAATTTTGTTACCGATTCACGTTACGTTTGCCGTTTTCCATACAGTGCCATTTCTAACCGAATTTTATCCCTATCCTCTGGGAATTCCTGCTTAATCTTATCCGTAAATTCCAAAATGTTAGTTACACTATCTTCACCTAACACATACCACCAATATTTTGCTCCACCTGTCAAAATATTCTGCGTCACTTCTAGATGTTAGGACTCCTTTAATGCACTTACTAAGAAATGCTTTTCTAGATCCTTCATAAAGTTTCCGCTAGACGTTAACCCATCAAAAGAAAACTTTGTTAACGAACTAGTATGTGCTAACATAACTCCATACTGTTCAATAGAACCAGTTGTAGTTAGTACAAAGGTGTGTGCTTATTGTGCATCCTTTTCTTGCGACATATTCAACTTTATTTACTCGCTTGTAATTTAAATTCGGCTATACTAACCAATAATCTTACTGCAAAATATCCCTTCGAAAATACCATTATTGTAAAATACAGCTACAACACAAAATATTCTATCAAAATATCACTACACAACTATTGTAACTTAAGTACCACAATTGTCGCTATCTTTCTTTACGTTCGACCGCCATTGTAAAGTACTATTCCACTTTAGCCCAAGATCATGACTTTTATATGAACTATTACAATTTACTTCACTCTAAATTAAACTTTCATTAACATAATGACTAGAGTTCGACGAAGAAATCACGACCTTTAACAAAAAACCAACTTTATATCCAGCTATCTTCGCTGGGAACTCAAAACACACACACACACACACACACACACACATATATATATATATATATATATATATATATATATATTTGAAATATGTAATAATAAGAATTATGTAAAAATAAAATAATATAAAAAAACAATATAAAAAAAAACAATTCAAGTAATATTAACATCACCATAGAAGCAAATTCACGGCCACAATGCCGATAAGAGAAAAGAACAGCACCGTCCCAAATTCGATGATTAATCAGAACTAAATTCATCTTCAGGTCTGAGTATTTAATTCTAATTAACCCAAACAAATGCCTGTTTCAGATTAAGCAATAGCACATCAATATAAATGCTTAAACTCAGACTACAGGCAACAAACATTGAAAAAATGAAAATAGGATACATTAAGAAAATTTGTATTACCATGCGGCATGAACCCTTCTTCTTCCACCACGTGTATCGTGATCAACCTCAACAGCTTAATCTAGAAGCACCGGAATGAACAAGTCGAAATTCTACCAGGGAGGCAGTACGAACGTTCACGGTAACACTCCCAGACCCGTCCAGTGAGTCTAAGCTGGAAACCGGACAAGCAATTCAGAATATTAACTTCCCAAATATGCAATCCTGAATATGAATATGAATCAAAGACGAAAATTCTTACTAAACAAGTAATTCAGAGGAAAACTGGATAAACGAAAATGCCACTATACACCATTATAAGGGCGCTCAAAACGTAGTTTCAATACTGACAAAAGTTACATTTTTTGGCGAAAATAAAATTCAAAACATTAATGTTAATGCATCTTATTTTCCGATTTTTGATTTTTCTAATGTTTTTGACTTAATTTATTATTTTTCACTTTTATTTATTTATATAATTAATAAATAATTATACATATTTTTTTTTTTTTTTACTGTATGTTAGTCACTATAATTGGGAATGTTTTCTAGGATGTTATCGAGTGAAAGTTGATACACTGAGTTGATAATTTTAATAACAAACTTGGGGGGATATGCATTATTAGTCGCTGTACTCAATAATTCCATAAAATGCGCTAATCTATAATATTCATCACAAATTTTATTGATTCTAAGAGCCTGGTTTATTATAATATTTCTAAATACTATATGCAAACAAGAGTCAAAATGTTGAATTTTTGATGTATTAAATTTAAAATCCTGTCTTTTATCATACAAGTTTATAACCATATTACAATTTTGTAAATTTAAATTTAAATCTAAAAAGTTTGCAACATTAGAGTCATTATTACTTGCATTTAATTGTAAATTTTTTGGATAAAAGTTTAATACTATAGGGATATTATTATTATTTGGGGATACACATAAAATGTCATCTAAATATCTAAACATGTGCATATTATGCAAGCTTGGATTAATGTTTTTTTCATAGAAGAATAAATACAGATTAGCTAACAATGATGAGGCACACCCCCCTTGTGGGATACCAACCTGTTGTTTAAAAAAAGTACCACCATGTTGAATATAATTCTCATAAAGAGTGAAGTTAAGTAATTTTTTAAAAAGAAAATTTGAATATTTTTGGTTGATATTATATTTTTCAAAAATTCCTAAAATAATTCTATACAGATCATCTATATTTATATTATTAAACAAATCTTTGAAGTCAAAGGTATAAATACTATGAATATTAGTAAGAGTTTTCAATTTCTGAACTAATTCAAAACTGTTTTTTACAATATGACAATTATTTGAGATTTCATCTGACAAGGATACTTCATGTAATATCTTTAATAATAATTTTCCAGCATTAGTAATGTAAGAATTATGCCCACTGGTAATGGTTCGAAAAGCAACAGGGGATTTATGAAACTTGGCTACTAAAACAATATATGGAATGTTATTACAACTATTTTTTAGATGGATTTGCTTATATTTGGCTGATATTCTATTGTATAAGATTTTAAGGTTAGTTTTATGTAAATTATAGATTTGATTATTAAGTAAGTGTGACTGAAGGGTATTTTTATATTAATATTTACAAATAATTGAGTAGTTACCACTTGCTTTATCAACATATCTAATGACAAAATCATTTTGTATTTCTTTAATATCATTTTTAATTGAATTAAGTTTATATGAATTAATAATTTTCTGATTATATATATAATGATTTAAGTATTGCTCTATTAAGACTCGCCAGGGTTTAAATGCTTCTACAGGGATTTGATATTTATAACTGATTTTATAGATACATTTATTTAAGTCAAGAAATAAACCTTTACATATTAATTTATGTTTAAATTTAGTAGGTTAACGGTACTAAGTACCCAGTGACATAAGTGATCTTAGTGCATCATAATTAATATATATATATATATATATATATATATATATGTGTGTGTGTGTGTGTGTGTATACATATATGTCTGGACAATGGGACACACAATAGGTCTGGGAGCGTATCCTCCCATAATAGGTCTGCGAGTCCTCCTTCTCCCAAACGTCTGGCTACAGTTTTTCGGGAGATCCGCTGTCCTGCGGTAGCAAGAAACTGATTTGCCACCTGCTGAGCTGTGTTACGGCTGTCCCTTTTTACCGACAGGACAATGTACCTATCTCCTGCAGGCATCATACTTCTAACACGACTTTCTCCGAGACGCTTGCTACACATTCCATTTGTTTAAATGCTTGCCACGGCCTTACAACAACTCTGTGGGCGTTGTCGAACTCCCTGGCTGCTATTTTTCGCCCTTCTTCGATCTTTCCAATAATACGGTCAAGCGTAAAATCATCTAAGTGATATTGGAGGATTTGGAGGTTGTACTTGAACGAGTTTTATAATAAAGAAGAAGGATGACGATTGAGCAGTCTTTTGATCATTGATGCCAAACACTACAGAGGAATGGCCATTGCTCGCATCTGCTATAGTTCATCACCTCATTGAAAGCAGGGAAAATCGTTGCAAAGTTTATGTGAAGGTCCGAGGGGATGGGGTGGGGGGTTCCATACTATATTAATGTAAGTTTTGTTTGGTTTGTTTGCCTTTGGACATCATTTTGTTAGTGACCCAAATGTAACGTCATCATATAACTTACGAAAAGTGAATATTTTTTCATCTTTGTGCATAATTCTTGTGTTCTTTAATGCATAAACACATTTGCTACCTTCATGTACAATTTTGAGTTGATCAAAGCTTCACTTTTCCATTTCTGTTGATTTAACCGTCCGTGCTGAACTTTTGGAAGACAGTGTATAAGATGCTTTTAAGTAAACAAAGTAAAACATTTCTTTCGTATTACTAAATAAAATTACTGATATAAATCAAAGGTGCAATGTAGCAATTGTGTCGCCATCTGCAACGAAGGGCTACAACAACTATTCTAATGCTGAATACGTTAAGGACATAGGACTAGTGATAGTGTTCTGCCACGAACTAGTGACAGTTAACGTAGTTCAAAGTTTTAGGCTACAGCGCAGTTGCTACTGAACATCTTTGGGTTTTAGCATGCATTGTAAACATGTCGCATTACCCCTAAGAAAGCTAGTCATAAAAACAATGACTTTAATATTCTGGTCATCTTAATACATTACCCAATAAAATTTCCATCGTTTTGAAGGCACATTCCGTACTTAATTTTATTACTTTCCTTTTATACATAGTATAACGCATAAGGAAAGTATTGTGACGGGGTCGAAAAGTCGAATTCGTGTTTACGACGGGAGAGTACGTTTCAAGCATCCCAGAACACTAATCGAACATTTTTGAGAAGATGTCTGTGTGTCCGTGAGCCTATTAAGACGATATCTCATGAACAAATAGAGCTTATTCGAACAAAATGTGGTACAAAAAGTAAAATTAGTGAAGACTGTAAACCTATTGTTTTTAAATGCAATCGAATGTTCAGAATAGGAGCAAAATTTTTAATGCAATTTAAAAAAATCATCAAAAAATAAAAACCTTCAATATAGTTACGTACATAATCATTTGCTATGTAACTTTTCATTAAAAAACGATTGACATAAACTTTCGAATGCTAGCATGAATAGTTCTCGAGATATTGCATATTTTTCAAATAAAGTTATCAAAAAATCACATAAATTAAAAAAAGTGTTAACTATTGTGAAATATATTTGCCTTTCATGCGATATTATGCGACAAATTCTTTAGCATTATTCATGTGGATCTAGTTTATTCCATTCTGGAGAAGATGTTTGTAATTTTACGATGAACAATTCGTCGATGGTTATTTATATGTAGGAAAATATCTTCTTCATTTTTGTGTAACGCTTGGTGACAAATTTGGCAAACTGTCAACTAATATAGCAAAATATCGCCAACTTGGCGAGATGTTACCTAACATGGACGAAAAGTTAGTTAAAATTGAATTACAAAACTTATTCTAAATTAACGGAAATTATGGCAAATTAATGAATTAATTTTAAAAATATTTTAATATATAGACTATATTGCTTATTGTGAATGCCTTCAATATTAAAAATTGCCAATTTAGAGTTGTGCGAAATATAACTTAATTGGGTACTTTGAAATAGTTTTACATGTTATCAATGTACAATGCATGTACAATTCATCGTTGTAATTTATCATGTACAATTCATCGTTGTAATTTATCATGTACAATTCATCAATGTAAAATTTATCGTTAGAAACATTATGTCGAGAATTAATTGGATTAAGTACTAATAAAATGATAAGTTTTGAATTTCGGCCTTCATTCTGGTTCTATACAAATTATTTGTGTAATCATCGTCCTCGTGGATCTAGTTCGTTCCATCCAAGAAGATACTTTTGGTTATATTTTCGTATCTTGACGTCTAATAATTCACCAATAGTCATTTATCTATATAAATAAATTTGAAAACCTGTCTATATGTTCGTTTGTCCCATCATCATGGAAGAACAGCTGAACCGAATTTGATGAAGTTTTGTGGGTAACTTTGAAATAGCCCCACTTAAGATTTAGTCCTTATCTAAGACTAAGATTTATCTAAGACTAAGGGATGTCGAGATATTAAGGAAAAAATAAACATTTTCCTAGAGGTTCTATTCTCTAACTCCCTGGTTCCTCCAAACGAAAAAGGTTGGAAATTGCTGACTTAAAACCTGAAAGTGAATTAAAACTCTATGTCTGAGTTTGGTGGGAAATTTTTGCGCTAATTAGTCACTTTTTGAAAACATGAATTGTTTGAAGACATAAATGTTTGAAACATGAATTTAAATGGAAAATCTATCATTGTGGTTTATTTTTCACAAGCTTTTACCCTCAACAATGAAAAGTATTAAGAAATCAAAATGGTTATTTAATTATCAGAATTTTATGAGGAAGATTCCATCGTATATCATGTAGCTCAGCAACGCAATTAAATTAAACGCGTTTGTTAATTTATATTATTATTTTTTCAAGTTCAACAATAATTAAATAGATATAAACTATATATCTTATAAATCAACAGTTTGATTTTTCGTTTAATTATATTAATTACGGACTGCGTACATCACTTTCATTTATTTTGGCAAAGAGTTTTCAAACCGTTTTATTCTTCAAATCTGCAAATTCAGATCAACGAATTTGGAGGGATATCGCTAACTTAGCAACTTTTCTTAAACGTTGAAACGTTAAAACAGATTGACGGGAATGTCCCCAACTTGATAATAACGACACTAAATAAATGATATTAATTTTGTTTTTTTAAAAGAGTACTGAGCTGATGTTTCGGTAGTATTTGTCTAGCATTCCAACCGCCCTATTTAGTAATACAGTTAGAAAATTTTTAAAATGTCACCAAATTGATAAAAATATCTTGAAATTGATAAAATTGCCATAAAATTGTAGATAAATGAAATGAATTGTGATTTGTTAGGAGATATTATTGTGATGATGTTTCGTCAATTTGTCTCCAAGTGGGACTATCAGGTCTACATCCCCACTTAGCGATAAATTTGGCAAATTTTTAAAATGTCGCTAATTGACGAAAATATCGCCAAACCATCCATAGAGATTTCATTATCTAGAAGATTTTTTTCCACCAATTTATTTGCAGCAAATGATATCATGTCGCTTAGCAACGGATTCAAATCCAATATGTTTATGCGGCAGATGATTTTTATTAAATCTTTTCCGATTTGAATAATAAAAATATGTATATAAAATAAATTTCATTGGCATTGCATTTTTCACTGGAAAATATCAATTACAGTCTTCAGGTTCAAATATTATTATTATTGATATTTTCGGGGATTATTGATTCAGAGATTATTGATATTTTCTAGTTATTATGCCATTGTTTTATTATGACAAGAATTGTTGAAACTCATATATTGTACGTTGTATTAGTAATATTCTTCTAATACACGGACATATCTTCTAATCTACGACATTATAATTAGTACGGGTATATTTTCCCATATAATTTTAGCACTCTCATTTCGGCATATATTGGAATCAATTACTGCCTTCAGGTTTAAAAATTACGGATTTATTGATATTTTCAATTTATACATATACTGCACTAATGCAGGTCTTCTAATATTCGCGTATATAAGTAGTATGGGTTCTATACAATTTTAACGCTTTTATTTTGCATATATTGATTCAAATTCATATTTTTTGTAAATTTGCTTACAAAAGGGGCCAGGATGTTTTATTCTTCAGATCTGCCCGCGAGGATAATTTTGTATAGCGGTTGTGAA
The DNA here is from genome assembly GCA_951213105.1 of Amaurobius ferox. Classification (NCBI taxonomy): domain Eukaryota; kingdom Metazoa; phylum Arthropoda; class Arachnida; order Araneae; family Amaurobiidae; genus Amaurobius; species Amaurobius ferox. The sequence continues at coordinate 20,075,636 of OX578142.1, read as the reverse complement.
TTTTAAGTTTCTTTATATTATATACTTCGTACGAAGAACGTTTATGCTGCTAGTCTACTATAAGAATTTTACTAAGAGAACCTGTTTCTCAAACTTGGTGAAATTTTAGCGACTAATTTGGCAGAATATAGCCAACTTGGCGACCATTATTTAAATGTTGCTGTCACGCAGGAAAGTCATGTGCACCAATATGTCACGGAGGAAAAATAGGGTGGCACGCACCCATAAAAGTTAAACCCAGGTTCTATTTCGAAGTTCTCTCGTCCAGGAATAAATCCCTGGATGACCTGCAGTGCAATAAATACAAAGATGCAATAAACCCTTACCTTGTAAGACGTCCAATCCTGAAAACACAGATGCATAATTTCAAGAGACAAAGATGTTAAATAACCACACAGGTTTAAATATAAATCACTTTCTTTATTCAATATTGTAATTAAGAAGATCAGAAGTTAAAATTATAACTGAATCATTATCAGGAAGCACAACGCTAAGTAACTGTGACAGTGACACTGGACTCAGGATTCCTACTAATATATTTGCTGCCACGGAAATAATTCAATAATAATAAGTTGATTAACGATATAAACACAGTGGCACAGCAACATTTAAGTATATAATAAACAACATGATTTAAGAGGTATGGTCTCAAAGCAACAGGAGAAAACTCGCACTCAGAGAAAATTAGGACTGATAATTAAACAAGTTGAAATAATTTAGGAAATTTATGCTTCCTTGAGACAGGCGTAGATGCAGAGAGCAGTCAAACCTTACCTCCCCAGTCGGAGTTGTAAAAGGGTCGGAACATTATACCATGAAATCATACATGTGGCAAAAGGGGAACAGTGGCCGAAAAACGCCTCACCAATTCAAATTATTGTACTAAATTGTTGTCTTTATTAACAGTAATTTTTGGCAGTCAAGTGGTTATGAATGTTGACTAGGTGGCCAAAATCAACTCGGACTTTTCGTAATTATTCCTTTTATAATATTTCAATATTATAAATTTTCCTTAAAGTTGTGACTCGAAATAAGATGTGTAGACAAAATGCATGTCGAATATATGTAAATATAAATATATGTGTGTATGTAGATAGCAATTATACTTTAAGAAGTTTCTTTTTTTTTTTTTCAATTTGCAAGTAATTCGCAATAAATTGTTAAGAAATCTCTGTTCTCAACATCCCTCAAGTAATCAAATAATATTTCCACTGAAATATAATAAACATAAAACATATAGTATGTACACAGAAATAATTGTGGTATTAAATGATTATCTTGTTTACTCCACACACCTCAGAACTTGCAAATAAATTTTGAACATCCCGCACCAAAAACCCAGATGTCATGGCATACTGGTATTTGCAATTTAGATGAAATTTAAAGTGTGTTTGCAGCCACACCACCACACCTACAAGATCAGAGTGCGGCCAACACTCAACACTTGCAGGGGGCAAAGAGTCCAAATAAGGCCGAAAGAAAGGATGTCCATGTTCTACTCCAGACGTAATATCCATATAAACATTAATATTATATGCAATCAGTAATTGTCCACTTGAAATAAATTGTATATGTTTATAATATGGTCTCATTCTTTGAGAACCACAACAGTCACAGCGAAATTATCTTTAAGAAAATTGTCACCTTTTAGTCAAGCATTTGTAAATAAAATTCTTGTGGTAAATAAATGTAAGCAAATGTAAGTAAATGTGCCTCGAAATTAAATAGTGCTACTCTGGCACGGCACGAACTTCATGAGTTATCAATTCACATCGTAAGTAAATATCTCATATTTTTTTTTTTTTATGAAGTTCTCAATAACTTGGCCACAGAAAATAAAATTAAATTTTGAAGAAATTTTTCGCCACTCCCCGAATCAAATTACCAAAGCCACAGATCAATATTGAAATTTGTAACATAAAAATAATTTACAACATGTTGCCAACAAATCACAATTCGTAAATAAATAGTGTCATTTCATAAAATTTCCCATAAATTCAATCTAATTTCATAAATTTGCCTTTTAAAAATCAATGGATTTCTTTAAAATAATGTTGCCTTTCAAATATAAATAAAATAAGCTGATGTCAAGGAAGAATTTAAATTGAGTTAAAAATATTTTACAGAATGTTATTCAAATTTTGCACAATTTTTCAAATTCCGGAAATTATATTATATTATCGTGTGCAAATATTTCTGTGAAGTAACTTCAAACTAAAATTAATTGAAATCCAAAATATCCATTTTCTGTAATTATTAAAGTTTCCAAATAAATTCAAAGTGTTTTTAAAATGTGGATTTCATAAAGTGAATCAGAAAAATAAAATGTCCAAATATTATAAGAAAATTAAGTTTGTGGAATCCGTTTTAAAAATAAGTCTATCTTGTAAATAAAATCAGAGTTCAGTACTCTTTAAGGATTTCAACACTATATGTATGTAAATAAAGTAAATACATCTTCAAATTACTTGTAAATTGTAATTAAGTAATCTTGTGGAACAATTTTCTAATATTCTCTTATATATTCGTAAATAACACAAGAGTTCATTAACTCTATTAAGGGTTCCACGCTTACAAGTAAATCACTATGAAATTGAAATACACGTGAATAAATCATAAAAATTCAAATGTTTGTAAACACACTTTCGAAAAAAAAATTCTTAAGTCGTAATAAAATAGTTTAATTGTGGAATTAATTTATAGAATTCAATTCTATGTACGTAATTATGTTAGATAACGCTGACTCTATTTTCTTTTTTTTTTTTTTATACCACAATGTAAACAAGCAAATTCTTTTTAGACTCCAACATTCAATTGTATTTCATATTATTTATCGTAAGTACCAGGAGTCGCGAAAAATATTTTTAAATTTCGAAAGTGTCTCAATTATAAATATAAATAATTCCATTCCATATTTCAATTTCTTAAATTTTCAATTTCAAACTTCATATTTCAATTTCTCAAATTTCAAATCGTGTATTTAAATTGTATTACAAATCTTAAGTTTCATTACTTTATCTCTCTCTCTTCGTTAAAAGGTTAAAAAAAATAAATGTCCGTTATTAATCTCATCTCTCAATTTGTTAAGCTGCCATTACATAATTAATTCAGTTTCTCTTTCGGCGTTAAAATGTTGCAGAGAGATGTTCCTTATTCGATTGTAGGCGAGAATAAAGTTTCAATGTCAAATCAGCAGCCATGAATACAATCAATCAAACAAAAATAAAAGGAGAAAGATAGCTAGCTATTCATGAAGCACATGAGCGAGATAAGATTGGAAGATTCATAAACAAAACCGCAACAGAAATTAAGCGTTTATGAATTCGTCCCGGATCGAGGTCAACTTGCCTTTGTATTAATGAATTTGCGGTATCAACATTTTTCACTTCTCGCGGTTCTAATTGTGAAAGTCTATTGCATTTGATTGCGCAATTAGCACGGAAATAAGATTCTCATTTGTATCGTGCCAGCCGGGGAAAAGAGCGCAGTAAGCAGTATTTCAAATACAATTCAGTTATAGCTTTTTAAAGCGTTCTGTTTTTTTTTATTTAATATTCCATTTCAGAGGGGGATTCTTTTCAAAACAAGGGCTTTTCTTATTAAAATATGGGAAAACTGAGGCGAATATAATATAATTTGTTAATGACATAACATAAATAACTCGTAATGAAAATCAATGCCATAGTAAAATTTTGTAGTTATAATAATGGCAGAACGTAAATAAATGTCATTTTCAAAATCTCTCAATATATAATATATTCAATTTCAATAATTCAAAATTCTATTTCAATATTATTTCTAGATTTTCTCCACGTTTTAATTCAAATATTTTGAATTCAATGTTTTCAAGTTTTTCTCCATTTTAAAATTCAATAGTTTCAATTTTTTTTTTTGTAATAATTTCACTTGCCAAACAGAAAGCAACCCATCCTCAATATTTTAAGTTATTAACGTGTTGGTCTAAACAGGGAATTGTACAACTGTAGACCACACAAACTTTCGAATTGAATTTTTGAGCAAGACATCATTCATTGCTACCGAAATAAAATAGGCCTGGGTGCAACGGGAATTTTTACGAGGACATCCTTCTACTCGTAAAGTTTACCCTCGAAAATAGCAACTAATGAGGTATTTTCCTTCTCATAGTATTACGCTAGTTCGATGTGATATATGATATTAATGTGCATTCCAAACAAAAATAAATAAAAGTAAACTGTTTGAATACAAAAATAGTAAATAGGCAAGGAATCAAAAATATATGTATGATATATACAATTGGAGAATGGAGAAATCATTTAAATCATTTTCAATCATCCTGAGGCACACATAAATAAATTGCAATCAAAACAATCTCTCAGGGAATTAAATAAATAATCAAGCGCTCAGTCCCATTCAAACACATATTTTCAATTTCATGAATTCAATTTTTGACTTTTTTCTTTTTTTAAAATATTATCGTAAGTAAGTTGTGGAAACAGTTTTCAATAATTTTCATTTTCTCATGTATATTATCTATATTTTATACAATTGTTCCATCAAATCATTCAAAGTCAAAACAAAATATAATCAACCCCTTTTTACAATTTTACTGCTCTTCCCCGCTTTTATGAAATGATACCGCACATAAATTCTTTTAAATAATACAACACATATTTCATATAATTCAACTCTGTGTACTTTTGAACTTAATATCATATAGATATACACAGATATTTATACACATGTTTTATAAATTTCACATTATATTTCATCCTGTCAAAATTCACTTACTTCGAATTTTTCATGCAATGTATAGTATATTTCATATATATAACTATAATAATATGAACAGATATATATATATATATATATTTCCTTTCTTTTCTGCAATACACATTTTTTTATTCAATATACCCTTTTATTCAAAATTACTCTTGTGTACGTAATTAATTCTTATATATATATATATATATATATATATATATATATATATAATTTACCATAAACAGTATAAGACATCGTACAAATTTTCTCCTCCATTGAAATAAACATTTCATCATTTTTGTACGTAATTTTCTTAATCATTATCATGTAAAATGTGAATTATCTGTTTAAAATCTTGATGGGACCAACAGTTAATTTAATACTATTTTATATTTATTCATTGAAATTACGAGATTATAACTTTGGTCCAACAAGCCTTTGTGTCTGTCTGTCATCCAGAACTCAAAAATTTCGCTGTGTGCTTTCTTTAGCTACACAAAACATAATATTTCTCAATGTTATTTTATAAGGACACAATCGGTAATTATTTGTCATAGTCATGAGTCACAGTCGGGTATATTTATAAATAAGGGCGCATTCTCATTTAAATTTAAGCATTTCCATAATTTAATGTATATAGATATTAAAATAAATTCAAGTTCTCAAATTTCCAAGCATATTAAAATTCTAGTATTTCTATATATAAAATTCCAAGTAAACAAGTATTCATTGAAAAAAAGTATTCACACTTTAAATATTTTCAATCAATTTCAAGGATTTGAGCATTTTCAATGAACATTTCATTTAGAATAGAATTTCCGAAAATAAGCCCCTATTTCCGGGCGAGATTCAATCTTATAAAACTAACTGACATTCTTTGAGATGCAGATTCTGCCACCCCAATTTATTGGGTAAAATGCTCTAGGAGCACGTCGAAATTATTATATGGTCAGAAAAATCTCCAAACTTGAAATCCATACGAAAATCCCTAACCGAAAACAAGAGATATTCTCATATATCTCCAAAAATGAAATTCTCTTTCAAACAGGCTGTCGCCTAAGTTTCACTGTAGATTAATTTAAAATTGTTAAATTTCCAATATATATGCATATTTATATCTTCAGCAAATAATATCTCTATTTATAAAATCATTAAACAACATTATTTCTCAAATCTCAATTTCTTGTAAAATCTTTTTAACTTTTAAATATAATTATAGCAATTTCTTGTAATTTTATGCAACCCTTACTCATAAAAATTTGTCATAATATTGGTTCCTTGATCTTAAATTGTGCAATATTTTGCATCACAATTTCAATTCTGTCTATATGCCATTACTCCATACAACTACACCTGCATAAAATTTTCTATAATAAATGAACAATAAATATATCTCTGAAATTATAAGTGCGGTTTTCAAATTAATCAGAATTTCAATTTAAATAGACCATACCAACATAAGTCACTGTGTCCAGTGCACAAAATATAAAAATTTAAATAAATCACATGTACAAATTTCAAAATTTCAAATTTTGCAACAGGTGCTCAAGAGACGTGGTCACGAAGCACCAATTGTCACGCAGGAAAGTCATGTGCACCAATATGTCACGGAGGAAAAATAGGGTGGCACGCACCCATAAAAGTTAAACCCAGGTTCTATTTCGAAGTTCTCTCGTCCAGGAATAAATCCCTGGATGACCTGCAGTGCAATAAATACAAAGATGCAATAAACCCTTACCTTGTAAGACGTCCAATCCTGAAAACACAGATGCATAATTTCAAGAGACAAAGATGTTAAATAACCACACAGGTTTAAATATAAATCACTTTCTTTATTCAATATTGTAATTAAGAAGATCAGAAGTTAAAATTATAACTGAATCATTATCAGGAAGCACAACGCTAAGTAACTGTGACAGTGACACTGGACTCAGGATTCCTACTAATATATTTGCTGCCACGGAAATAATTCAATAATAATAAGTTGATTAACGATATAAACAAAGTGGCACAGCAACATTTAAGTATATAATAAACAACATGATTTAAGAGGTATGGTCTCAAAGCAACAGGAGAAAACTCGCACTCAGAGAAAATTAGGACTGATAATTAAACAAGTTGAAATAATTTAGGAAATTTATGCTTCCTTGAGACAGGCGTAGATGCAGAGAGCAGTCAAACCTTACCTCCCCAGTAGGAGTTGTAAAAGGGTCGGAACATTATACCATACCCATATTTCGACCTGACACATAGACCTCGGGCCCCATCGTACCTTCCTCGTCGCAGCTCTCTCAGCTAGACGTCGGGCTCTCCATCGATGTTCTTCGGCGATGTAGGCGTCTTCGGCTTTTCTCCCCATGCCCACAAGAGGCCAGAAGTCGTCTTGAGGCCGACTCCCGCACTCCGTGGTGGGCAACATTGAAAAATGGTCCAGGCCGACCTGAGAGCGTCGACACCAGACAGGAAGAAAAAGCCACGAATCCGACCGTACGCAATGTGGGTTGTTGAGTGGAGTACCGAGTCGATAAGACCTAAACCTCCGGCATGGTATACTCTTGTATGATATTCTTGAAATTCATGAGCTGCACAGGTATGAGAAAAATGCAAAGAGGAGCAAAGCTAGTGCTGCCAACTATGTGAGAGTGGCGGCAAGAAAAAGGGGAAGAGAGCAGGAGCGAACAAGGATTAAGATACAGTGCTAGATTTAAAGCTCTCGTTTAATAAATATTTAAAATTAATAAAAAAAATTTTAATTTTAAAAGGTTCAGAAACACTAAGGGGCAGGAAATGGAAGGCATAAGGAATTATAAGGCCTAAGGGGGTTCGAAGAGGACAGCTCGCGGACGCTTTCTTTGCCGACGAGGGTCGTAATCAGTTATTGTAAATAGTAACTCATTTTGGATGGTAGGAACGTTTTGAAAAAAGTTTGAAGAGATATTCTTGATGGTTTGTTTGATTGTTGGAATATTAAAGTCATTTCTTATTACGTCGTTTCGCAGATACCTTGGAGCTCTTCTGATGGTTCTAAGTATGCGGTTTTGTTCAATTTGAATATTGTTCAGACTGGACTTACTGGCAAAGCCCCAGACAGGGCATGCGTAGAGTAGGAGGGGGATGATAATAGTTTTAAAAAGAAGGATTTTATTTTTGAGGTCTAAATGTTTTGAATAGAGGAGGTGGTTCATGGCGCCGGCAAGTTTTTTGGCTTTTTTGGTGACATGGCTGATGTGATCATTAAAGGTGAGGCGGCTGTCAAGGTGCACTCCTAAATATTTTGCAGAACGGCCGAAGCAGACTGGCTGATCGTGGATTTCAATTGGAGGGGGTGGGAATCTTTTCCAAGAGAAAAAGATGGCCTGCGATTTGACGGGGTTAATTTTTATCTTCCATTGGTTGTAGTAGGTCTCAAGTAGGTCTATATGATTTTGGAGGTTAGCATGTAGATAATTAACGTTCCGATGTGCGGAGATGATACATGTATCATCTGCGTACATACAGAGGGTGGAGTGGGGTGCGCGGGGGGTATCATTTACGAAAATATTAAAAAGAAGGGGGGCAAGAATAGAGCCTTGAGGGACACCTGCTTTGATAGGATTTTTAGAAGAAAGGGTGTTTAGGATCCGTACGTGGAAATTACGGTGCTGGAGGTATGAGTTTATGATTTGAATAAGGGGAGGGGGGCATTTATTTTGATGAGTTTATAGATGAGTCCTTTATGCCACGTACGGTCAAAGGCTTTCTCAACGTCGAGAAGAATGGCTCCAGCTGATTGTTTGTTGTGGAAGGCGTCAGAGACAAATTCCACAACACGCAACAGCTGGTGGGTGGTTGAATGGGCAGGGCGGAAACCAAATTGCTCGGGAATAATAATATTGTTGGAGTCAATAAATTTAAAAAGGCGGTTGTGGATAACTCGTTCAGCCAGTTTGCTAAGGGAGGAAAGCAAAGAAATGGGCCGGTAGGCAGAGGGGTTTGAGGGGTCGCCGCCATGTTTAAGAATAGGTATGATAATCGCTGTTTTCCATTGGTCGGGGAAGTGGTGTAAGAGAAGTATGGCATTAATGATGTGTACGAGGTAAAAGAGGATATTTAGGGGGATAAATTTTAAGGCTTTATTAGTGATTCTGTCTAGTCCGGGTGTTTTTTTGTTTTTAAAGCTTTTAATGATATCGAAAAGTTCAGACGGGGTGGTAGGGGTGATGCGGTCCAAAAGTGGGGAGGGGGGGCTCATGAAATTTTCAACTTGGCGGGTAATCTGGGCCTGAAAATGGGTGTTATTAGTAGAATTATTGGGTTTGAACTGTTTTTTGTAGGTTTTAGCAAGTATGTCGGCTTTTTGAAGGTTTGAGAATGCCATTCCTGTGGCGGAGCGGAGGGGGGGAATCTGGCCAAAAGGTTTCTTGACACGCTTTATTTCTCTCCATATGGTTCTGTCTTCGGGGGAAAGGGATTCAATGAAATGTTTCCAGCTTTGCTGTTTGAAAATTTTGATGTCCGCTCTAAGTTTGCGGTTTAATGAATTTAGGTGGGTTTTAATTTGGGTGTTTCTGGTAGATTGCCATAGCCTGCGAGTGAAGTTTCTTGTTTTAATTTGGCTAATAATGTGGGGTGGAAGTGTGTTGTAGCGGGGGGCAGGGCGGGTGGATGTAGCATCCGAAAGGGCCCGTTGAATTTCAAGAGTTACGTTACTTACAGCTGAATCAAGGTCAGCCGGGCTTTTAATTTGAGGATTTAGAAGGGTGGACATTTTGAGTGATTTTTTGAAGTTTTTCCAGTTGGTGAAGGTTGGGAGATTGGAAACAGGGAGGAGGGTATTTAAATTTAGGGAAAGAAGGACAGGGAGGTGGTCGGAGCTTAGTTCATTTAGGGTGTCCGTGGTGTGAGGGTAGTGAATATTCTTTAAAAGGGCAAAATCAATGGTGGAGGGGGCAGCCGAGAGAGAGTAGTGGGTGGGGCAATATGGATACGGCAGTATGGATATTATTGGTCGAGGTGAAGTTATGAATTTGAGTGCCAAAAAGAGTTCTGCGGCGGCAGTTCCAAGAAGGGTGGTGGGCATTGAAATCGCCTGCTAGGATAGTTCTGAGATTTGAATTTAGGATGTTTTGAAGGTCGGGGATAATGTCGACAGAGCCACTGTGTTTGACGTAGACAGAACCAATAACAATTGGCGGGTGGTTTGGAAGGGTGACTTTTATAAGTTTGTTTTCAATTAGGTTGGAATTGATGGAAGACAGTTCATAGTGGGGGATATTGTTTTTGACGTAGATGGAGACTCCTCCATATGGGGAGGGGGAGGTGGCATTTTGATATCTGTAGGCAGAGTAGAGTTTATAATTTGGAATTTTAAGGGAGGGAGGATGACGGCCAGGTTTAATTTCTTGTACTAGGAGGATTTCAAAGGGGTTCGAATTTATGAAGTCGCGGAATTCCGTGATTTTGCCAGTAAGTCCATTTGCGTTCCAGAAGAGGATCCTAAGGGTATGCGGTGTACTATTCATCATGGGTGTTAGAAACAGGACAGAAGACTTCTTCAAGAGCAGTGAGGATCGCAAAAAGTTTATTTAGGGGGTTTGAGTTTTCATTGAAGCTAGTGCGGATTTGGGCAATGAATTTTTTAATTTTCGTCATATCGATGTCAAAGCTTTGAAATATATTTTTGATTTCGGTGAAAATGTTTAAGATCTCAGTAAAATGTGATGAAAGATTTGATTTTGGTTTTTCAGAGTGGTTTGATGATTTTTGTGGAGTGGTGTCAGGAACAGTGGGAGGGGGGGTAATATAAGAATGTATGGAAAGATTTGCCAGCGGTAAGTTATTTGGGTCGGTAAGGGGAGTTCTTTTAGGAGTGTATTTCGTGAGAGATTTAGCAAGTCTTGAGTTTTGATTTTCCGGAGTGGGAGCAGATTTTTCAGTGGCGTTTGAGGTGATTTCAGCAAAGGTTTTGGTTGTAGTAGTAGTAATGGTGGTTTGTTGGGCAGGAATTTGTTCGTTTGAAATGGGAGTGGGCTGATTTAGAGTAGCATTTTGAGTGGGGATGATTTTTTGGGATGAAGGTCGGAAGGGTGGGAAGTCTTTAGGCTGCAGTGCAGGGGCGCGAGTTGCGGGGGGGACATAAGGTCCCGGGATGTAAGCGTCCTTGTTGTACGGATTTGATGGGCAGAGTCTGTAATTTGCAGTATGGGGGCCAAGGCAGTTTGCGCATTTAGGGGGAGTTGTAATGGGTTTAGTACAGTCTCTAGATTGGTGACCTTCTCCACACTTTACACATCTGTGGGGAAGACGGCAGCAATCACTACTATGGTTGTACCGCTGGCAACGGTAGCACATTTTAACTGCGCGGGACTGAAAGTCTGTTATTTTGATTGTCATATCAAGGAGGGTGGTGATTTCTCGGATTTTTTCCCATCCCTTAGTGGGGTTTAGGTACGTCAGAAAAATGGGTAGGGGGGCTTTGGTACGGTAATCTTTGAGTTGTGATATGCGATGGGTGCTGAAACCTAGAGAGTTAAGCTCATGGGCAATTTCTTCTATTTGTGAATTTGGGGGGAGACCTTTTAATAAAATTTTAATCGGCCTATCGGCCTTTAGGTTAATGGAATGAAATTCGATGTTTGATTCTACAAGGTGTCTTTGTACTATGCGAAAATCTTCTATTGACAGGGGGTAGATTTTGATAAATTCGCCCGCTAGTTGGGCTTTTACAGGGTTTGTAGTTTTTGAGTTTAAAGTTTTGACTAATTCCCTCCAGTTATTAGGGCTGTTTACATAAAAAGGTTCAGGGTGGGGAACGTATTCATTTGAAGGGTTTACCGAAACATGATTTTGTGAGACAGCAGGGGTGTGGTCAGGTGCGGGAGTGGTGTCCATATTGGAAGAGTTCCTATTGGCGGAGGCATTTTCCTCGTAATCCTGGTCTTCTGTATTTGTTAAAGCATTGAAAGCGTTGCGAGTAGTCGTGGCTGACAGAGAGGAAGTTATAAGCGTGGCCTTACGGCAAGTCTTTTTAGGGGGAGGTTGAGAGAATCCTTCCAAATCCTGCAGTTCTTCGAGAGAGTCATTTTCAATTACAATATTAGGATCAATTGATTTTAAAGCATTTGAGGTAGCAATTTCATTTAGTTGGGAGTTTCCCAAGGTAGAAGTAGAGTTTAAACTGTTGTTAGAAGTTTGGGAGTTTTCCCAAGGAGCATTAGGTGTTTTATCAAATTGAGTTAAGTTTGAGTTTAAATTTTGGGAATTTTCCCAAGCACTATTTGAGTCTACAACATTAAAATTAGAGTTTAAATTTTGGGGAGTAGCCCCGAGACGATTATTTGCTTTGAGAATATCTAAGTTTAAGCCTAGTAAGGCAGGGTTAGCAGGAGTTTTGTCCTGGCTAAGAATACTTTCTTTCTCAGCAAAAAGCCTGATTTCAGTTACGTAGGGGGTTTGCTCATTTGCAGTGGGGTGCAGCTCAAAAAAATTCAAGAGAGAGTAACACATACCCCTAAGAGTCTGGATGCTCCTTTCAGGATCTCAGGCTTGGATGCATCTCCATTCGTTCTGCAGGAATTTGTATGTCATAACTTGATCTTGAGACTGCTGCATGGAGCCAGGGGAATTAACGAATATTCTTTGCAACAGCTTTTATGTATTCAGACGGATTCAGGCCCCAGACTCATTCGGACCTGGCAGAAAACTATTTACGGCCTTTTGACCAATAGAAAACTTCACAGGCATAGCCTCGCCAGCCCAGGACGGGGTCTCAAAAATGAATATGCTGACACATCAGACCCTCGCCACAAGGTCTCAAATTCATCCAGAAGTTTCTCTCCAAAACTATTCTGCAGAAAAGTGCATGCCTTGCACTAACATTACCAGGCCTCGAGCAAGCCATCTGCTCTGCCCGGGAATAAAGACCTTGACTTTAACGGTCAAATAATAACGAAACTTCTCTCTGAATGCGGTTTTCACAGATTAATAAAATGGCTAAAAGCTTTCCTTTCAGTATAGAATATTTTGTATAATACATATTTCAAAGACAAGAGGGATAATTAAATCAGGGTTTAAAATAATGTAAAAATATAGAATCTTGATAATTAATATATAATTTGCAATTTTTACAAGGGTTTGGCGAGATTATGAAATCTCGTCACAACATTGCCAAGTTGACGAATATGTCGCAAAATTGATAAAAAATAACGCTAAATCAATAAAAATGACTACTAATAAATGGAAAGTCAATATCTTAGGAAAAATATAAGCATGTACTATAAGAAACTCCTATTTCTCCGTCCGTAAAACTTGATGAAATTTTGTAGACACACTTGGCGGAATTTTAAATGATGCGAAATTGATGAAAATATCGCCAAATCAATAACAACGACGCTAAAGCAATGAAAATAACGAGTCTTTCCGTCTGTTACGCTTGGTGAAAAATTTGGCTACGAATTTGGCAGGATGTTATCAATTTGGTGAATTTTTCAAATGTTGCCAAACTGACGGAAAAGTAGCAAAAATGATACAAATATCACCAAATTGATAAAAATACCGCTAAATTTATAAAATACAGTTACATTGATAAAAATGATCTTAATGGGAGGAAACGTTGAATCCTGTCATACAATGTGTATAATTTCTAGTATTACAAAAATGCTCTTCTGTCCGTTTGTTTATGCTGCTTGGCGATACATTAGTGAACTTTGCGAATTATCTACCGAAATATCCTTATCCGGGCAACATTTCTCCCCTGATTGACGAAAATTTCGTCAAAACAGCAAAAATGACTACAAGTTAACGAACACGACTCCAAATTGATGAATTAATTATTAATATATTTTAATATAAGGATACTTCTTTATTACTTCTTGATGATGCTATCAATACTGATATTTTTCATGTACAGTTGCGTGAAATAATTAATTGGGTACTTCGAAATATTTTTACATGTTGTTATTCGGAAAAGCGTAAAATGTATAATTGAATGTTATAAATATTGTGCCGTGGTTCATATATATCCTTATTTTACTGTGAAAGTAAATTCATTGCATTATTAAAAGAAAGTCATGTGCAGCCCGCATCAGATTTTTTTTTAATATTACCATTTTCGTAGTCTTCATTATTTAATGTTTGGACTTTTATGATAATTATACTAACAAAATGTATTTCTTTTTAGGTAAGTTTTCCATTTTTGTGAATGTTTCGGCATATATAAGTAAGTGTTTAATATTTTATTCATGCTTATATGAACACATACGCAATGGTATCGTTCATGTAAGTTATCTAGTTTGAATCATGATTGCTCTGCGATTAAATATGACTTTTTACTCAAAACAAATTGTCTAAGTTAATGGAGTGTTATACTCAAAAGTAGTTTTATACTCAAAATTATTGGTAGTGACTAAAAAAATGCCAATCAAAAAATTGTTATATTTCAGGTGTCGAGCAAAATATTAGAACAAAATATTCTGATTTATTCTTTCATATTCGTTTACGGTGCTTGCAACATAGAGTTGCGCATGCGCCGATCACGGTGTAAGAAGGCTGATTTGCCAGCTGGATTGTAGTTCCTGAATTGAAGGGCTTGCAGAATGTCGGCTTCGTATGGCGATCCGAGTTATCATGTGTGTGTGCCAAGTTGGCATGTATATGATTGTAGTTGCTTATGATTTCTTCCTGTTTCAGCATTTACAATTGTTGAAATAAAATATAGGCCCTGAATTGCGTGTGTTACATCAGTCCAAACCTTCTTGAGTAAATTACTTCTAGGGGGTACTTCGGAGTCTCTAGAGAGCTAATGAGCAGTAACCCTTATCAAGGGTATCACACCTACACACCTAGAAAGGGTGACTACATATTTTTTACAGAAATATGAGAGACATTGAAAGACGAAGGAAATCATTGGTGGCAAAAATTTTGCCATCTACTGTTTCTGTGAAAACTTGTCCTTTCAAATATCTGTTTTTCAGGATCTTCTATAGATAGATACAGCTCAGATGGTGACAGATTTGTATAAAGCGTCAAATTCTAGACGATAAGGGGAAGGGAGTTCACTAAAGATTTCGTTATCCGGTCGTTTTTCATTTCCTGTTAAAAATATTAATTTTATTTGGAACACCTATTTTATAAGATTGGTTATAAATAGAGAATTTATACGTACAACTGATATGAATTCAGCACCATATTCTGTAAGTGGTAAGTTAGTTCATTAAAAATTTTCACTTCTAGTTTCTTTTCTATCTTCGGTTCAAAAATTTCCTTGGAAACATCTGTTTCTCTGGATTGACTATAAATATTGCTTAGATAGTATCTGATATGGATTCAGCATAAAAATTTGGAAATAGTTAAGGGATTTGAGGATCGATTCTGTAGATGTCAATTTCGATTCAAAAATGAAATTTGGCCTTGAAACATCTATTTTTCGCCATATTTTATAGAGATATCTTATATAATGGCTGATACGGATTCAGTACCAAATGTTGGGTTCACTAAGGGGTGAATGAGGGGTTCACTAAGGAATTTCACTTATAGTTATTTTTGCATTTCCGGTTTAAAAGTTCTCTTGTAACATCTATTTATCATGGTTGACTATAGATTGGGATTAAGTGATGATTGATATAGATCCAGTAATGAATTTCGGAGGAGTTAGAGGTGGGGTCACTAAACATTTTCATTTCTAATTCTGGAAATGTCATTTACGGTTTTTCGGAAAATTCCCATTACTGTACAAAATAAGTATGCAAATAAGAAAAAAATGCCTTGAAATGAATACCCAATTTGCCACTATATAGAGGTTCCTTCATAAATATCGTGTTATCTATATAATTATATGTGAAGGTTTGTTATGGTTATACCTCCTGCTGGAAACGAAATTAGAAAATTTTACGTTCTCATGTTTAAGCCAAAAATATGCAGATACAATTTCGACAATAACAGCTTGAAATTCCGTCTCAGTAGCTCAACGGTATGTCAACGGCTGGCTAGCATGAAGATCCGTCGTTCGATTTCCGGTTGAAGCAGCAAGGTTCTTTGCAATGGCGCTCAAACAAACCAATCCTGTAGGTTAGTGTAAGGATATCGGAGGTTGGAAAGTGACCGTAGAACAACTAGTACGCATTTAAGGGATTATGCTATATTTATTAAGCGTCGATTTCAAATCGGAAAGTCACCGTAGCACAACTAGTACGAATTTAAGGGATTATGGTCTATTTATTCAGCGTTGGTTTAAAATCGGAAAGTGATCGTAGTACAACTAGTACGGATTTAAGGGATTATGTTATATTTATTAAGCGTCGATTTCAAATTGGAAAGTCACCGTAGCACAACTAGTACGAATTTAAGGGATTATGGTCTATTTATTCAGCGTTGGTTTCAAATCGGAAAGTGACCGTAGAACAACTAGTACGGATTTAAGGGATTATGTTATATTTATTAAGCGTCGATTTCAAATTGGAAAGTCACCGTAGCACAACTAGTACGAATTTAAGGGATTATGGTCTAGTTATTCAGCGTTGATTTCAAATCGGAAAGCGACCGTAGAACAACTAGTACGGATTTAAGGGATTATGTTATATTTATTAAGCGTCGATTTCAAATTGGAAAGTCACCGTAGCACAACTATTTTAATTTAAAATATGACATCATTGTCTTTGAAGGGAGCATAGAATTCACGCGAAGCTTTAAAAGGTACTACCTGTGAATGCGCATTGTAATTTTTGAATTCACAAATCCAAACTCGGGCATTTTTTTAATTTTATGCTAATACTTGTTATTTATATTTAAGGTTATAAAAATTTACAAACGGTGACTTGAAATTAGGAAGACATATGGCATGTACTATCTTTTTAGTTTTTTTGTAAGGTAGAGAATGCGTAAACACACACATACAGTCTAGGACTGGGTTCCGGTCTAAATTGGGTGGCACTTTCCCGCCGTCCAAACAGTTACCTTACACCTTTCTGGTAGGTGGTCAGACGGTCTGGGTCTCAACAACAACAACAACACAGTCTAGGACACATTTCTATATATTTCACTTTTAATGCGTCAAATGTTTACATTTGATTCGATGTAAACTACAAAACCCATTCTCTCATTTAAATCCATTTTATGATAGTACTTTTTCTATATGTATTCATGGCTTAATGTACATTTTTATAATGTTTAAATAATTCGAGCAAAGTAAATAATATAATAGTTTACAATTTATGATTTCTGAATGTAGATAAATTCGATTAGTAACTCTTCAATAATCTTTTAATTACCAGGATCTAAAAATATAAATTTCTCAAAAGTATTAAATTATTATAGTAATTTCTGTATTTCCTTTATTCAGCTTTTAATTAATTCATTTTAAATTTATGCATTAAAAATGTGATGTGAGCAACATGACTTTCCCTACACACTCAAATTAATTTTCTTTCTTTTATAACCCATTGAGTTTAATTTCACAAAATAATATAGAAAATTATTTGAAATTATAACGAATTTTCAATTTGAATTAATTTTGCCCTCATTTGAGAACTGGACATATTTTCAAAGGTAAAATTGCAAAAACTGCAGAAAATTGAAATATCTTAAGACCGCTGAGACCTAGGATAATGGGGTTAGTCTTATTATTTTCGTATAAAACCAGCATTTAATTGATACATTTGAACATATGTAGTCTTTTATTTTAGGATTTTTGCGAGCCATTTCGCAAAACGGCGGGATCTTTTCATCCGAATCGTTCCAAAATGTAATCCTCACCAGAGTAACCCTCAAGTCACTTACCAACCTAATGGTATAAAATTTGGCAAATTAATTTTTCAGTTAGAGTGGATACATACATTTCACAGATAGACAGACAGATACACACACAGACGTTACGCTAAAATAGGTTTCCGGGTTCGAGAGGGCTTGAAACGTGTAAATCCGTCGAAAACTTGAGTTGCGATTTTCGACACGATTGAAATAATTTTCCTATACATTGTGTATGTATTATAGGGATAGTAAAAATGACCATTGAATATATTTAGAAAATATTCTGAGAGACAAATTAGAATTTATTATTTATGCATTTCCTTTTCCACTGTGAAACATAAATACTTTGCATAAAATATTTAGAGTTATCATTATGATGAGAAAAATTTTAATATAAAAATTAATATAACTCAATACTTTTCAGCATAATAGATTGATTGTCCTCAGGCAAAATGAATCGACCTGAGTTTGTAATAGAAACCGGGCCTCCCAGTTTTTCTGTCTGTTATTTATAGTTTTCAGTTTTGCTGTCGCTATTCATATTTATTTCGTTTCCATGGAAATCCATTACAAAATTTCAAAATCTCTTATTCAAAGCAGGCAGTTCATTCAAATTTCAAATGCGTCTTGCCACCTTTTGTAAAAAGAGCTGAACTAAAATATGAATATTACTTTCTGCGGTAAATCTGCAGAGTTTTCTGTTTTTAAATTTGATCATATTTCTGAAATTTCGCTGGGTAATGTACTTACGAGGCGTCGATGCAAAATGGGTAAGAGTTTGAGGTTTTAATAGGTTTGGATTGCATTTTTATCGTAATTATGATTTTTTTCCTCCTTTAAAAGTCTTTCATAAAGATATTACTGATTTTCTGTTGTTGTTGTTGATTGTTGAAACCCAGACCGTCCGACCTACCAGAAAGGTGTAAGGTAACTGTTTGGACGGTCGGGAAGTGCCACCCAATTTAAACCGGAACCCAGTGGGGGAGGCATCCACAGGGACCGTACCCTCCTTCCCCTACTACCAACCTCTCGGAAGGACTTTCGGACCCACATGTTTAACGTGATCGTACTCCGCATGAACACGGCGGCAGTTTTGGCAGTGGCTGGAATCGAACCCGGGCCTACCGAGTGCAACTCCAGCGCGCTAACCGATGGGCTACCGCGCCCACTGATTTTTCTGTATAACATCACGCATACAGTGTAAACTAAAATCTTATATTTCATTCATAAGAATTTTTATAAAATTTACATATACGATATTGACAGACGAGTGCTTAGAGAGTTTGTCGTTTAATCAAAATCTCATCTGTTAAATTCTATCCAGAGCTGTTTTTGGAAATGGAACTTTTTGTACACTTACCTTCAATACGCCATAGACAGTGCTAATGTTTATACGTGCAATTTCTTCTTTTTTTATGACTGGAGTTATCTTTTCCGAACTAATTTTGTGTTGAGTTTTGTACCCCCATTTTTTTCTTATAGATCTGTTGACTATGATTTACTTGGATTCACTGAACTTGCTCATCCCTGTAAACAAAATAAACAGTTTGTGTTTCCAAAGTGGGTTTTGTTGCGAAAAAGCGCAATTTAAATATTTGGTAATAAAAAGGGTTTTTCTCATTTTTCTTCGTTGACTGCAGTTCATTTAAGTTTAATATCAAATCATAGAATAAAACTTTTGGTGTCAAATAGTTTCGAAGACAAAAAATAAATTTCTTTTAAAGAACAAGCAAGCAGTGAAGCCTCACTTATTCAACTGCCTTCGACATTTGGTAGCGAATTTGCTTGAATAAGTGAGGTTATGATTCCTGTTTGTCCTAATGAGGTTATTTATTTTTCTATTTTCAATTTTCCTGATTAGCAAAAAGCGGTTGACAACCACATTTTTTTATGCTGTTTTTTATTTTAAACAGCAGTTTTGAACGTATTAATCTCCTTATATACATAGTATAATGTATAAGGAAAGTATTGTGACGAGTCGAAAATTCGAATTAAATTTTTCGATGGGAGAGCACGTTTCAAGCATCCATTAACATGAATTGAATAATTTTGAGGTGATGTCTGTCTATGTCTGTGTATCCGTCAGTCTATGAAAGTGATATCTCACTAACTAATGGAACGATTCGAACAAAATTTAGTATGCAAATTACAATCAGTGAATACTGAAATCTTCGATTTTTTAAACGCAATCGAATGTTCGGAAGACCCCCAAATTTTCGAATGAATATCTGACAAAATCCTCAAACAATCAAAACCATTAATACAGTTAACATGACATACGCTAACATGAACCGTTTTCGAGGCATTACACATTTTCCCAAGAAATTTATCAAAAACTCACATAAAATTAAAAAAAAATCATTAATTATTGTGAAATATGTTCAATTTTCATATATAATATTATGCAATAAATGTGTTAACATCATTCTCGTGGATCTAGTTTGTTATGTTCAAGAGAGAAAATACGTTTGGTAACAGTTTTGAATCTTGACGCCTAACAATTTGCCAATAGAGATTTATTTACTAGAAGAATAACCTATTTCTCCGTCCGTAACATTTGTCGAAATTTTAGCGAATAACTTTATGGAATATCGCCA
This sequence comes from Amaurobius ferox, assembly GCA_951213105.1. NCBI lineage: Eukaryota > Metazoa > Arthropoda > Arachnida > Araneae > Amaurobiidae > Amaurobius > Amaurobius ferox. The sequence goes on along the minus strand of OX578142.1, from coordinate 20,055,576 downwards.
TCTTGGTGACTTTTGTAATGTTATCAAATTAACAAAAATGCCGTTAAATTGACAGAATTGACACTAAATTAGTGAAAATGAAGACTTATTGATGAACAATATAATCTGCTATAAGAATAACCCATTTATCCGTACATACTACGTCCATCTGTAACGCTTTTCGAAAATTTTGAAGACGAATTTGGCGAGATGTCGCCAACTAGGCGACTTTATTAAATGTTGCCAAATTGACGTGTCCCAAAATTAATAAAAATATCGCCAAATTGAGAAATTGAGAGAAAAGTAAGGTTATTGGGGGAGGTTGTGTTTTGCAAATCCCGAATTCCATCACACAAGGGCATACCTTTTGGTATATAAGAAATGATCTCAGTTTATCTGTAATGCATGGCAATGCATTTAGAAAACTTGGCGAACAATCTAGCAAAATATTGCCAACAATATTTATCCCAGATTGACGAAAATTTCGTCAAAATTTTAAAAATAACAACAAGTTAACGGAAATGGCGCCAAATTGATGAATTAGTCATTAAAATATTTTAATATATGGACTATATTACTTATTGGGGATGCTATCAATATTGATAATTGTCAGTTTAAATTTGCTTGAAGTATTAGTTAATTTGGTACTTATATAATAATATATAATTAAACGTTAAAAACACTGTGCCGTGGATCTTGTACATCACTTTTTCTCTGTGAAAGAAGTAAATGCTTTCTATTATATAAGGAAAGTCATGAGCTGCCCACATCAGATTTTTTTAATTATAATTCAAATCTTATAAACTGGTAAGATCACATTAATGGATTCAGAATTTTTGAGCATAAAATCTACTAGAATGAATCTCAACATTTATGAATTTGCTGTTTTTATACTATGCATGTAAGATTTTACGATAGTTTTTGTAGTTTTCAAATTATATACTTATTCTTATAAGACTGTCTAAAATAATAACGTATCTTCTTTTTACTGTGAAAAAGTTATAAGTTAATCTGCTGTCAGGTGTCATCTCACATAATATTACGGCACTTTTACCTTTACATTACTGACAACATCAAACTCATCCAATTTATCGAATATCTTTGGCATTCACGATAGATATAGGTATGAAAATAGGATAAGATGCAGGTGGAGGAACACACATTTATTGATTCATTTCCTCCCTATTTGCGCCGAAGGTATTTTAATGTAGTATAATTAAAATATTGGCATTTAACATAATGTTTATGCTAATATACCATGAATTAGCTGTACAGGATTCCTAGGAAAGTCCTTAAGCACTTAATAATTTTGAAAAGAAAGGTGTACATTCCGTAAATAATTGTGTACATTCCGTCTATCTATAGTAAAGTGACCATGCCAGATCAAATGAAAGACATTGCAGTAACTTATAACAAGAAAGATCAATCATGCTTAAAGCATTGATTATGAAACACTTTCCAACTTCAAAGCAATTTTATTTAAACATGTTTAAAATGCAATACATTCCTCGGTAATATTTTAAAACTTATCACAATACTACATTAATTTATTATATTTGAAACCTTAATCCTTCATCGAAAAAAATTAACTTCATTCAAATGACGGCATTAAAATATAAATTGCCTGGTTTAAACATCTCTAAAATGTGATACATTTATCGGTAATAATTTTAGAATTATCATAATACTACGATAATTTATTATATTTGAAAACTTCATCGAAAACAACTGAAATCTATTCAAATGACGTCATAGAAAAAATAACACGCCTGGCTCTCTCTATAAAAGCAACATTTCATTCATAAATAATTCCCCCATTCATGTCGGTCATCACAATACTATAATAATTTATATTATTTAAAAATTAAGACCATGGAGCTACAAGTAAGTAAAACTCTATGCGTAAAACTTCATCGAAAATTATCGTCCTTCTCTTTCTAAAATCAATGAATATTTCATTCATATCAGCCATGCAGACTCCATGGACTAAATGATTTTGTGTTAAAGAATTACAGCGATTCTAATACAACTCATTCTACATATTTTGCTGTTTACATTTTACATAGGTGAAAAATAGGCTTAATAGTAGAAATAATCAAATTTGTATGAGCATTTAAACTGAAATATATTGTCATTGCGTTGTTAAAGTATGTAGATGCACAGAATTTAGGCCAAAATAAAGTAGTTTTAGGATGGATACAACACTCAATATGAATTAGAAAGAACTTTAAAAATCACGATTTTGAGACAAGATGGATGCCATATCTCACTTTGAAGTGGGTCATGTGATCGTTTCATATCATGGACACGTGATCGCTTCATATAAGAGGTGTTATTATTATTTTAATTTTTATTTAAAAAACTACTGAATATATTTCGCTGAATTTTTTTTTATATATTTTATGGAACAATTTGAATATTGCCTAAAATTTTTGAAGCAATTTGTGAATTTTAAATCCGCTTAAAAAATGCTTGAAAAATTAGGTCTCATAGGGCTCAATGTAATCCATTTTTTCAACCCGGGTTCAATCCAAAACTAATTGGGTGATATTATTCATTTATATTCCCATAGGTCCTATAGACCGTCTGAAAAACATACTAAGATTTCATTTTGATGAAGTCATTTTTACGGCAGTTATCGTGCTAACGGACATACAGACAGACAGACAGACAGACAGACAGA
>OX578142.1:20042914-20047914 GCA_951213105.1 Amaurobius ferox | reverse complement strand
TATATAAAGCATATTAACCATAAAAAATTAAAATTATTTCCACAGTTATCCAATTATTCTCCAGAAGTTGGCGCAAAGCAGCACACTCTCCTAAAGTAACATACAAGATTCATATGAAAAAATAAGGGAAATGATACAGGGTTACGTTTTTCATTTTTACAGGATTCCAAATTATAATTGTCATTAAATATGATCGTATTGAGTCCATACGGGAAAGCTGTTCCATATTGTTGGATGTGTGTATTTTCCCACCAAAGTCTTTCTGACAGGTTGGGTACAACATCGATGATTGTAACAATTATTTGTGAAAAATCATGGCTTCCATAATGACGGAGTTCCAAATTGGTGATAGTTGCATCAGTGAGAAGAGATTTGCCGATTTGACTTCGATGTAAGTTTATTCGCAAATGTAAACGATTTTTGGTTTGGCCGATATATTTGGCATTGCATGTTTGGCAAGTTATACAGTAGATGACATTATAGGTTTTGCAGAATATACCGTAAAGGGGATCTTGAGTAGATATTTGGAGAGGGTCTGCCACTGGGCAGAGTTTACATCGATGTGATTGGCATTTTTTAAACTTAAAATCACGTATTCTATTAAAATAATGGCGATATGAATATTTAAAAAAGGTTGATCCATTATGATTAAGGATCGAGTCGGTAGAACAATGAGAAACATTACAGACGCTATTTATATTAGTCACAGAGTTGTCAATAACATGTTGCACAGGCTTGAAATATTTCTTTATGTTAGACATCATATACAAAGCTTGAGGGTCACTGGTTATCGATAATACTACTACCCTGTATTGTTGTATTACCGGGCATATACTCTAGAACAGTATGTTTGCCAGTCGCTAAAAAATATCGTTGTATTCATTCATAAAGTATCATTTCAACAGTTTATATCTCTTATTGAGGAGTAAATGTAAATCGTGATTCTTTTTACCAGATCCACCATCTTGCTCATTAAAGCTGTGTAGAAATTATAAAACATACTTTAAACGCGATATCCTCACAAAGCATATCAGAATAGCCTGGATGTGCGAATGCATGACTCAGTGACATTTTGAACATTTTAAACTTTTTTTGGTTTTTATATAATATCATTTCATTGAAATACGTTATTTGTAAAATGGACGTAGATATATATTATCCGTGTTAGATAACGCTAAAACACAATAAAACACTTAAAAGGCAAATACTACCTTGTTAAAAACATGCTAAAAGAGTTACAATTCGTGACATGAGAAATCAACATGGAATCAAAATAACACAACATACCATAGTGCGTCCCCAGTCTTAACCTAAAAGCCGATCCAACAACACACGGAAGACCACCACAGCACGTGTATGGTCCGAGAAGTAACCCAGGTCATAAAACATCGAACAAGATAAACGAGACGACATATCCGCGCAATGCTGCAAGACATAGTGTCCCTATATATAAAGCATATTAAACATAAAAAATTAAAATTATTTCCACAGTTATCCAATTATTCTCCAGAAGTTGGCGCAAAGCAGCACACTCTCCTAAAGTAACATACAAGATTCATATGAAAAAATAAGGGAAATGACCAAATGCAAGGCATAAAATGGTAGAGGGGGATGGCGACCCCTCTTTCCCGTTTAAAAGACTGCTTTTATGCCCGGGCAACACTCACGGTACCAATGCCATGCAGAAGTCATACTTCCGTATATGTGTCAAATCAAAAACACTCGAAAAAGTGCAGAGTAAACAAATAGGAATCAACCAGGATTGCCAGGGAAGGAAAAGAATGGAAATGCAGCAAATGCCAGAGTGCCTTATATATAAAAGTAGTTTACGCATGCGTAATACGTTATATTTACTTTCATCGTTCTATACCTCTGCCATATCCCTTAAATAAGCATTTTCTCCCTTTTTTGTATTAAATAGGGAATTATAATAACATGTCAGAAAGCCAACTGGATAATTCCGTTTTATTGCCTCCTTCATAATATTCCTATTATGTATGATGCAATCTGACTTGAAAGTATTAATGCGTTGATTTCTTTTGAGGTGACCTATGACGACATTTCTGAAGATGTTTTTGGTCAAATTGGAACTCCAATCTATAATATGATTGATTTCCATATTGAAATTGTTTCTCTTGTCATTAAGACGGTATAAGTACCAAATCTACTGTCATGTTTTAGTGTGATATCTAGAAAATCAACACTATCATCCTCCTTACTTTTATTCTCAATCAATTCCAGTTCTTTTGGATAAAAAGTAAAATCAAATTGCGGTGTATTCTTATATTGCCCAACAAGGACATCGTCAACATAACGAAAGTATGGCATTTCATGTAGTATATGAGTGCCATTTTCAAATTTACTCAAGTATAGATCGGCGAGCAGGGATGAACATCCCCCTCCCATGGGAATACCCTTAACCTGTTGAAAATAGCCGGTGCCATCAAATAAGATATTTTCAAATATCACTATGCGAATCAGGTCCTTGTATTTTCTGAAGGTAATATGTTCTTTTAAGTCATATATTTCATGTAGTTCCTTCAAAATTTCATATAGATTTTCCAGATTGATGTTGTTGAATAAATCACGGAAATCGTAACTCTTGAAACGTATATCCTTGCTATAAAATGGAAGTCGGTTGATGACATCGTAACTATTATTTATCATTACTGTTCCTTGTTTCTTGAGTATAATCAGAACATTTTTAAGTATATTTAAAAGTTTTTCATTTGCAATTGTCAAATAGGATCCACATCCCACAGTCACCGGCCGGAACTTGACTGGATTTTTATGAAGTTTTGGTATTAATACCAGATATGGAAAGTTAACTACTTTAAGTTCGATATCAATTAGTTTATACAGATCTTTGATTTTATTTGCCAGACAATTTCCATTTTGTTGTAAAGGGGAGTACATATGTTTGTCAAGATAACTATTTTTTAAAGTATCAACGTAGTATTTTCTGCATGTGAAAGCGTAATTTGATACTACTTTATCAGTATAAGTTATAACATATTTATCTTCATATTTTTTGACTGCATTTTGAAGAGAAGGATAATACGTTTTTTTACACACTGTTTTGTAGTGGAGATTGAACATTTTGGTAAGGTTGTATTGCCATTCATGGAAAGCTTGTATTGGCATGCTGTATTTTACGGCGAGTTTATATGTAAATTTCTTTAAATCTTGTTCAAAGTCCATTTTAATATTTGTGAAATCTTGTATACGAAATTTCGTACCAAGTTGAAGCATAGATTTTAACTTCCGATTATCCAATAGATCCAGGTTTCCAGTGACAATGTGCCCATGATGGGTGTCTATATAAGGGCTGTTTTGACAACTACACTCTTCACTTTGATATACATGGATGTTTCTGCTTATACGATTATAATTAAATATTTTTCTACCATTGGTTTGCACAAATTTATAAATCAGCTTTACCTCGATGGCAAGAGATGTGCCAAGATTTTTATATATGTCTTGATTGGTATTCCATCATAATTTTTATTTTTGTAGGTTGTAACAAAAGGCTCTGCTGTAGTAGTTTTCTTCCGGGTAGAGGGTTTTAATACTATGTTTAATGTACTGGCCCTTAGTTTAAGTAAATCCATCATTATAGCGTAGTTTGTACAAGCATTTTCATTATTGTTAACCAATAGATGTTCTTCGAGTTGATACTCTTTCAAATAACTCCAGATGCGTTGAATATAACGTTTTTTTATACTAAATATAAGATTTTTAATCCATCCAGGTTTTATTATTATTCCTGTACACACATTTTTTATGAACGTTTCGATCTTTTCAAGAGTTGCATTATAACTGATTTTATTATGTTTCCTTTTTCCCCTTTGCCATCTCTTTTTTATAGCACAATGGATATCTTGTAATACAGGGTTACGTTTTTCATTTTTACAGGATTCCAAATTATAATTGTCATTAAATATGATCGTATTGAGTCCATACGGGAAAGCTGTTCCATATTGTTGGATGTGTGTATTTTCCCACCAAAGTCTTTCTGACAGGTTGGGTACAACATCGATGATTGTAACAATTATTTGTGAAAAATCATGGCTTCCATAATGACGGAGTTCCAAATTGGTGATAGTTGCATCAGTGAGAAGAGATTTGCCGATTTGACTTCGATGTAAGTTTATTCGCAAATGTAAACGATTTTTGGTTTGGCCGATATATTTGGCATTGCATGTTTGGCAAGTTATACAGTAGATGACATTATAGGTTTTGCAGAATATACCGTAACGGGGATCTTGAGTAGATATTTGGAGAGGGTCTGCCACTGGGCAGAGTTTACATCGATGTGATCTTAAAAGAACATATTACCTTCAGAAAATACAAGGACCTGATTCGCATAGTGATATTTGAAAATATCTTATTTGATGGCACCGGCTATTTTCAACAGGTTAAAGGTATTCCCATGGGAGGGGGATGTTCATCCCTGCTCGCCGATCTATACTTGAGTAAATTTGAAAATGGCACTCATATACTACATGAAATGCCATACTTTCGTTATGTTGACGATGTCCTTGTTGGGCAATATAAGAATACACCGCAATTTGATTTTACTTTTTATCCAAAGAACTGGAATTGATTGAGAATAAAAGTAAGGAGGATGATAGTGTTGATTTTCTAGATATCACACTAAAACATGACAGTAGATATGGTACTTATACCGTCTTATATGACAAGAGAAACAATTTCAATATGGAAATCAATCATATTATAGATTGGAGTTCCAATTTGACCAAAAACATCTTCAGAAATGTCGTCATAGGTCACCTCAAAAGAAATCAACGCATTAATACTTTCAAGTCAGATTGCATCATACATAATAGGAAAATTATGAAGGAGGCAATAAAACGGAATTATCCAGTTGGCTTTCTGACATGTTATTATAATTCCCTATTTAATACAAAAAAGGGAGAAAATGCTTATTTAAGGGATATGGCAGAGGTATAGAACGATGAAAGTAAATATAACGTATT
>OX578142.1:20041267-20042714 GCA_951213105.1 Amaurobius ferox | reverse complement strand
CACGGAGCGTTTAAGGAATACCAGCACAGATTCTTTGGTAAAGACAGAAGCTGCCAATGTGGGAAATCATATGGAAATGTAAAGCATACAATCTATGAATGTGAATTATGGGATTTAATTAGAAAAAATTATTTTCCCGCTAACTATATTAATGTTAATATTTTTAAATTATGTTTGTTAACTAAATGTAGAAAAGGAATAATAGAAATTATGAAAAATGTGTTGGCAATCGAGATGAATTTGGTGTAAATAGAAGGAGATTTGATGTATTTTCTTTTATGCTATTTCATGGAAGGATTTTATTGTAAATATGATTATGAAATATGTGATAAATGTAAATGATGTATAGAGCTTCCAACTTTTGTTAAGTTATCAATCTAGTAGATTGAGTATTATTTTAGTAACAAGTAGTTACTATGTTGTATTCCCATAGATTATAAGATTGTATTTTGATGGAAACTTGTAATTTTGTGACCCTTAATGAAGGGAATTGTAATATGTATTTGTTTTGGATTTAATAAAGTTGAGGGACCCATCAGAGATGACTCTCTTCAGATGGCAGGACGCGTTTGCCTTGGGCATTGCTGTTTTATTCTTGTTTGGCGCCCACCTCCTCTCGGCCCTTGATGTGTGTGGCTGTGGTGGTAGGTACGGGCCGCGTGGCCTTTCGGACACGCCCTCTTGTGCTGGGTGGGCTATCGCAGCGATGGAGTATCTTTCCCGTGTACCTTCGGGTGGGTCGGTGTTTCCTTTTGTGAGTTACCTCGATGTCAGGTATTGGCAAGAGATGTGCCAAGTTTTTTATATATGTCTTGACCAAAAACCCAAACCAAAAATCGTTTACATTTGCGAATAAACTTACATCGAAGTCAAATCGGCAAATCTCTTCTCACTGATGCAACTATCACCAATTTGGAACTCCGTCATTATGGAAGCCATGATTTTTCACAAATAATTGTTACAATCATCGATGTTGTACCCAACCTGTCAGAAAGACTTTGGTGGGAAAATACACACATCCAACAATATGGAACAGCTTTCCCGTATGGACTCAATACGATCATATTTAATGACAATTATAATTTGGAATCCTGTAAAAATGAAAAACGTAACCCTGTATTACAAGATATCCATGTGCTATAAAAAAGAGATGGCAAAGGGGAAAAAGAAAACATAATAAAATCAGTTATAATGCAACTCTTGAAAAGATCGAAACGTTCATAAAAAATGTGTGTACAGGAATAATAATAAAACCTGGATGGATTAAAAATCTTATATTTAGTATAAAAAAACGTTATATTCAACGCATCTGGAGTTATTTGAAAGAGTATCAACTCGAAGAACATCTATTGGTTAACAATAATGAAAATGCTTGTACAAACTACGCTATAATGATGGATTTACTTAAACTAAGGGCCAGTACATTAAACATAGTATTAAAACCCTC